>CAJQUW010002214.1:0-13213 GCA_907163375.1 Prostheceraeus crozeri | reverse complement strand
CAGTGGCGTCGTAGCAGACCGACCTCAGATGAGGTAATCTGAGGTCCAATGAAAGAACCGGGAAAAAGAACGTAGGCCTACATGTAAATTCCAATAGCTTCAATTTTTTAGTCCTTTAGGGCCGCATTTGCTCAAAATATATTTTTTATTATTATAATTTTAAAGAGCAAAATCAATTTTCAATAACAACTCCCCATTTCCACTTATAGTCCAATTACCAAAAACAATACAGGTAAATCATAACACTATAACCTGATGTATTTACTTACGAGTATAACAACTTGTACTTGACGATCTTTCATTGATAGCCAAACATTGTCGATAATTGGTGTCAACGAACGAACACTCTCCTCCTGATTAAGTGTTTGAGAAGAGAAGTTTTCGATGCTTTAAAAATACCAGTTGTTTCATGCGTTCTTGAGTCATGGTGGAACGCAGGTAGGTCTTGATTCGTCCCGCGGAAGCACACTGAAGGTTTCTTTCACATGTCCCCGATGTTAGAGCAATTGTGAGTGAAGCCATTAATGCTTTAGAGACAAAGAGGGTAGGAGGCGTCACACAAATCCAAGGAATGCATTTGTTTAAGAAGGGTAAGAAGGATAATTTGCGTTCTCCAAGTGCCACTCGCAAATCTGAATCAGTTAATAGAGTGTGTAATTCGGTTGCGCAATCTTCTCTTCTTCTTCTTGTGTGGGGAACTAAAATTCCTGGGTGGATGTTTCTTCAGTTCATTCACAAGTCGTGACAACGTTCAAATGCATCCAGCTTTCAGTACATCAAATCTCGATGGCTGAAATAGTTTTATTCCACTGAAGACTTTCGATGTTTTTCAAATCGTTGGTCTAACTGAAAAATTAGTGGTATCTGATGTAATTTCGTACATTAATCGCTTAAGTTTATCCTTCTCAAATTGGGGGATGACGAAGATGATGGCTTAGGACCTACTTGGATGTGTAACCGCTGTCAAGGAGATGTTGCTCGTTGATTTGTGGGACTTCTCTTTTCTATGATTAAAAAAGTAAGGCTCATACTTGCTTCGCTTCCTCGAACGAACGTTTGAAAAGGAAACTTCAGAGCGTAGTTCTACACACAAGTTTGCACGATAGTCCTGCTACCTTCGAAGATAAATTCAGCTGGGATCCAATCATCACACCTTGAAGTTTCTTTGTCATTCATGTTCGAGATAATGCGAAAACTTTACGAAAAAAGAAGATAAGAGAAACCACATTCTCACAATTTCCCAACATGATATCGCAATCCTTTCGCTTCAGCGCGGTGGTTGTAGCAATCAATTGAGCAAGCAGTGGACTCCGAAGAAATAATTTTCCTAAAACAATTGTAAATTTCACAATACTTAGAAGAAAATAGCACAGACAGATTTTTTCCTCTCGTCAAACCAACGCGTAGTTGACGCAAGAGGCAATGGACTAGGGATAACATTTGAAAGCACGTTTTGGTGAAGCGCGAAAAAATGGTTGTCAAATTTTGCAATAATCCGAAAAATATTGATACCAACGGAATATTCTTACTGGACCACTTTGTGCTACTAATGCCCATTTGTGGTGCTATTAACAATGAAACGACAGTTTTGCTGAGGGCCAAATTCTCCTTGTAATCTTAAGTTTGCATCTGAATTGTGCTTACCCATCATGTTACTTGCACCGTCGTATGACTGGCCGGATCACTGAAGTAAATTTTTGGTTTACACCAACGGACTCAAGACTTTTCACATATTACACAGGCAAGATTGTTAGCTGATCTGTTCTGCTGACAACATTGACAAGGTCAATCAGAATTGTTCGAAGACCGATCCAATTGTGAACAAAGTCGGACACTGACAGCCATTTTGACTTGTATTTGAAATGTCCGTTGTATCGTCGAGCAATTATAGATAATAAAAGGAGCACCTTTGATTCGATTCTCGATTTTCAACCAGCGAAAACCTGAATCATACAAAAACACTTAATCAAAGTCGTTTTGAATATCAGGTGATAATCCTGAAAATGGGAGACTGTGATCAGGAGAGAACCAAACAATTTTTAATCAAGCGGATCAGAACTAAATTCACTGAGGGAGCTTAATCAATTCAATGAAAATTTCCACGATTTGGACTGTCATTGCTCTCTGAATGACCTCTAAAAGAAAGGCCTTGGCAAACAAGGAAAAGAGCGTGCTTTTTTATAATGATGTCGCATCATTTCTGCTGTTCTTCCTCACTTCCTCGTTGTGCATATTTCTCAAAGTTTTTGAACATCCATCATTTTAACATGGTCATCGATCCTTACTTTCGCCAATAAGTTTAAGAGAGGTGATCGCAGCCAGATGCGTAGGAGATTTTATTATGTCTCTTCACATGATTAGAGAAAGTTCGCCAATCGAGTAATCCTCTCGTCGATGTAAAACACTGTCGTTTTTGGGTTTAAAGATAAGCAGGAAAAGTGTCTTTTCTAATGGGGCAACCAGTCAGCCATTCGTTATTTTTGATATTTGCCAACACTAAGATGTGCACTATTCTCCTTTCCCTTCAAAGGTGAAAAATCGGCTTATCTCTTCCATTTAGTTTTTAGTTCTATTTTCTTTGCGTAGGATAAAGGAGAATTTTTGTAAATTTTATCAAATCCTCGACAGTTTGCCTATGAATATTCTCCCCTGTTATTAAAGTAGCAGATGTAATTTGAGTAATTAGCGAAGACCGGATGGAGGGGTGGTTACACTCTGCTAAGCAGCATATTGATTCTAGAATATCAGACAGCAGACTCATGGCAGGAGGGCGACGCAGAGAGGAGACGTTTCATTACAATGTTTGCTGCATCCAGACCAATCAGAGGCGCGCTATTGATAACTCTACTGCTGTACAGGTGTGATTCTGTCGCGAGATAGAATACTCGTATCTCTCCGCCTGTGTTAAAGAAGTTTTGTGAATTGGAAAACGGAAACATCGAACAAGATTATATGACCTTCATGTTAATCAAAATCCTATCATCACATATTTGTAATTTCATTTTCGTTTGTAAATTCCGGTGTATTCTCAGATTATTAGAATACTATAGGCGCTACGCCCCTGCTTCCCTGAGCATGAAATTGAGGTCCTATCACATTGTTTAGCCTCTGATACATGCAGACACATGAGACGCAATGTCTATATAACAGGACTACCGACAGTTGCTGAAGTAATGTCATGCAGCAACCACGGATGTTTAGTGTCATGTGTTATTACGCGTAGTCTGCGCGTGAATCACGCGTAATTGAGCGTGGCATGTCACCTAGTAATGTGCTGATTTTGTGTGAAATAATTTATGAAATGGTCAAAATAATTTCGAGAGTTGACAAACAAATTGTTGCCAATTTTTTAAAAAGGGAATTTTATTTCATGTATCACATATGTTGGTAGGATACATTGATATAGGCCTAAATATAGACCTGATGATTAGCTGAAATTGTAAAGTGCCAAATAAGCATTTCGGGTCCATTTGTATCCACAAACTTCTCGCACAATCAGTAAAAATCTAATAAAAAACCATGGACGTTTATACTAAAACACGCGGTCCATTTCCAAAAACAATGCAAATCCTCAAATTTTAACTGTGAATAGTTGCAATTGGAGTTGTGTCAATTGATTCCTAATACTGGATGAAATGGCAGCTGTACAAGTCTGTTCCCATTTTTCCAACACTGAGTGAGGATGCAGCTCAATATTTAATGATAGGTCTACTATTTACAAATAGCCTATATGCCTATTTATATTGAAAATCGTCATTTGGCATGACTTGAATTTTGTATTGCCTAGTTTCTAGCAAAAAATGCTGCAAAATGGGCGGGGTATGTCATGACATTGATAATTAATTCAAGAAAAATTACATGCTTGAAAACCTACTACTCCATGAAATTTAGAATCCCAGTGCACCTGAGCAAGTTAGAGTAAAACATTTGAGCAAAACTCTCAAATTATGCAAATGCAAGACATTCCAATATTCAGTATTGTGACAAAATGTCTCTGATGAACCTCAAAAGATACAACTGTACGAGATGATTACAATTGTTATCTTTCATGGAATAACGAGCCTAAATTGGAATTCCAAAGCACACCTAGTGTAGAATCCTCATAATAAGCAACTTAATGACATTGGAGAACAACATCAAACTCTGAAAGAAGTCTAGTGAAACACAAAGCAAATTTTCTTTATTCAGTATTGAGCTCAGAAAAATATTCTTGAAAGTTCAATTGTGAATGTCTGAATTCTTACAGATTGCAGACTTGAATGAAATAAATATCTCAGACAAATAGGATTTCCAATATACCCTACTTCATATCCAACTAATTACAAAAATATATTAATTGTCATAATACAGATCATTATTTTATTGGCTCGTCTACGTCTTTCTTTTCTAATTATTTATTCCTACCCCCCCTGGCCAATGGTGAAATTCATCATCAATATATTACATATATATACAAGTATATAATATAAAAATTCACCCAGATGTTAGAAGAAAAACTAGCTTGTCAGATAAGCCCGACCGGTTTCTGCCTGTTGGCAGGCTTCTCTCAATGGGCATAAAATGATATTGACATAAATCTCCAGATATCTTTCAAATACATTATATATATTATCCACACTGATTTTCATGGAGATAAATGTTCAGAAATCTACTGAGTAACAAAAGCTATCATGAAATCAGTGGGGATAAAACATGTTTGATTTCAACGAGCTATGCTCTATGAAATTTCTAAGGAATTTACCATGGAATTTTCCTATTCATTTTATAATCGTAAATGTAGAAAATTTGCCATAATCTCTGTGTTTATGATATCTTGAAATGAAAATCCATTATGCTATTCCATAAATGTAAACATAGATGTCATTCTCGAGTATCTAAAGTGGTAACTTTTCTATTTTTGTAATTCTCGTATCCGCGTAGATAGTAAATGTATACTGTTAATCCATACTTTAGATATGCAAATAAATGATTTCTAAGGCACTGTATTATATTTGGAATTTTGTCACGGGTCGTCATTTTGATATTAGTCCAGCATGCAGATCAACAAGGCAACAGATTTGTTCCAGTATATGAAAGTGCGATATTAATAGCTTTATTGAAAACAGAATACCACTAAACAAACCGCAAAGAAAGTTAAATGGGTAATGAAAATATTTTAGAGATTGGTTCACTAAGTGGAGATTTAGACTAGATGGTGGATTGAAAGTTTTGAAAGATCTAGATGAGTTTGGTACAAGTGGACTTAAACTTTTGCCTTCGTTACTTCTTGTGCGAGGTGAGGAAAGGAGAATCATGAAAAGTAATCCTCCACAGACACTAAAAGAAATGGTTGCGATGATACAGCACCATTTCACAATAACACTTTCCATATAAATCATGTTGTCATTTTTTAAGGATTAAAGAATTTATGGAGTGGCAGGAAAGTGGATAGACCGCACAGATGAAGTTATCTGCAAGAGAGGGTTACCTGAAGACCCCCGCAAGAATGGAGCGGCTGTGATAAAGTACGCAAAACACGAAGAAATGCCTGTGGCGGATCATTTGGTTATTCTAACCCTAAGACAGTTATTATATACACTTGTAGTTGTTTGCGGTTTTGTATTGAGAATAATAAAAACAAAGAAGTCAACTACATTTATTTGGACGTAGGTCTTGCATGTATCGAGAAGGCTAGAGAGTTTGTAAATTTAAATTATTACATGAAGTCAAAAGATATCACTACTTGTGCAGTTGGCACGCCTGATATCTGATATCTGAATCATTTTGATATGGTTTAATAGATATGGGCACTACATTAAGCCCCGGCTAGTGATGGAGTCAACAAAAAGTTACGCGTTTCTTCAGGTTGGTTATTTCTTGACAGATTGAGGATCATGTTGTTGAAGATCTATTGCGACTTTTTCTTGTCCTGTGTTGTTCTTCTGCCAACAGATTCTCAAATTCTCCCGATTCTTTGTTGTTGTCATTTTTCGATCTGAAAAGTACAGAAATTTGTATAGTGCGATACAACGTTAGCCTTTTATTAATACGTTCCTTCGATACGACACTAACGCGTCCGGACGGGCAATAAGCCTCACCCCCCCCAGCCTCCACCGCTAACTCCCCTTCCCCCCCCCCCCCCCCCCCCATTACAAACCACCATCAACAGTCAAAGGACCTTCATAAGGGAGCCTCGAGTGGCGCCGCACACGATCAAACTCTCAACCACACGAAATCTCCATTCTCGTAATTCTAAAGAATGTATATCTAACAACCGGTGAAAAAAAAGAAAAGGTGGGGGGGGGGGGATGATTTCCTTTTGAAAGTTTTGTGAAGTCGGAAGTGTTTTCGATAGCATTTTGGCTAAGTTCTCAATGATAATTCAGAGTTAACAAGTTGTATCATTTTTTTATGTTTGTTAAAAATATGCATGTAGTGCTAAAATCGGAGAACCTGTAACGGCGGTAAATGGAACAATAACCACTTTCATTCGGGATTGAACGCAAAGAAAGCTCTATCACAAGGGGCAAAAACTTATCATCCAGATCTTGTTTTCTTCGCCAGTAATTCTGTTTTCAAAGTTGCGATGAAATCGCTCGAGCATACCATTACTTTGTGGATGATATGGTGAAGTCCTTTAATGCGCTGAAAAACCAATTACTTTTGCAATTGTTGAAATAAGGTGCTTTCAAATTGGCGGCCCTGATCTGTGATAAGGAATAACGGTATAACCAAACACGAAATACCCAAGAAGACAAAATGCACGAGCTACACTTTCAGTGTGATGTCCGATACTGGACAGCATTCAACCCAACTAGTTAGTTCTGTCAATAAAAGTCATGTACGTATCGAGCGGGGGAATAGATTAATATGATTCTAGGGTTTGAGAAGGAAGGTAATGGGCCAATAATATCTACATGAACCTGTGTGTGAATCTTGTCAACGTTAGGACAAGAGGATTGTAAGTATTTGGGACGGTTGATGATTGCGTTTACTTTTGCTTGCTGGCAATTTTCACAAGTATTCACCTCAAGTCTTTATGTCTCTGCGCATGTTGGGGGGCCAAAACTATTCGCGATTTAAGTAAGTGTGATACTAGACTTAACTCCTGGGTGTGACAAGTTATGGAAGGAATTAAAAATCTGCTCGGCGGAAAATTGGTTAGGTACAAAAGGGTCGAGAGGTTATGGTAAAATCTGTGTTGCATACAATTGTAGGTGTTATCATACAGATGAAAAGGCTTTTTAATTTCTCTTCGAAGTCTTTGATTTCAGTACACTCATTTTGTTGGCGAATGCAAATGGTCTTAAGATTCAGGAAAATCAACAAGAGATAGCGCGTTCATACTTCTGGAGAGAGCGTCAGCAACATATGTTATCTTTTTCCGTCCGCGATGTGAGTTTATAGAACTTATGTTATTCGGAAAGGAGGAGGAGTTGTCTCTGTTGTCGTCAGGATTTGGCTGTTTTAGTGGAATAAAATGCTGATACTAAACTGCCGTTTGTGGACTGTGATGGAGGTGGAACTTGTCCGGCCCTCTATAAGAAGTCTGAAATGAAGAACAGCTTGATAAGCAGGCTAGCTAAAAGTTTCACGATCGAATGTGGAATATGCTTTTCCGTTGTGGAAATTTCTTTGCAAAGAAGGAGATTGGGACGGTATCTGGTATTTTACAGATTGATGAAGAGCACCACCATAAGGCGTTGTTCGAAAGCATCTGTAACAAGGAAATAGTCAATATACATTTAGGAGACGGGATGATAAAGTGTCCTCAGTATTGGCGAGAGCATCTTTGACTTTCATGAAAGAATTTTTCAGACATTCCTTGGTCCATTCAAGGCGATGATTGCGTAATTAGTGGAACCTAGATTAGAACGTAGAGAGGCTGACATATATCAGAAAAATGACGAATGAAATGACGGTGGAGTAACCAATCCATGCTCATAAATACGTCGTAAAGATAGGCTTAATCAGTCGGTTTGTCGTACTGAACGATCGCATCCATCACTTTTTGTCTGTTTCGGCCAATGTTCCATCTTTAGTTATATGATGACCAAGGAAAAATCAATCTCGGACACCATAAATTTCGCATTTGAGAGGAGCGATTACGGAGATTATGTTGGCTCAAAAACGTAGAAATACCTGCTCAGATGAGTTCCAAATGTTCGCTGCATCCATCATTTTCGAAAATATAAGTATGTCGGTCTCAGATAAGCGAACGTAAAATGGAAGGTCCTCTCAGAATTTCATCGATCATATTCGTTGAAATGTCTGAGCGGAGTTCCGTAAAGACCAAAGGGCATATAAATGTATTCAATACAAACCGAAAGGGTAGTAATTTGCCGTTTTCTCTATGTCTTTTGGTGCCATAAGGCACTTGATGATAAGCTCTTACTAAATCTAGTATTAGAGAAACATGTAGAATATTCCGAATAACTTTGCTTTCAGTTGGGAGCTAAAATGTGGAATTGGATATCGATCTGGTTTCGTAATCGGAATTTAAGCGTCGAAAATCTCCACAAGGTCGCCAAGATCCAATTCGGTTTCTTGACCATGTGGTAATGGTGAATCCGATGGACTTTTTAGATGGTATGATAATCCCTTGCTTCAAAAAGATTATCAAATTCTAATTTAGGACCGCTTCGTATTTCTCATTACTCAATTGACGGGCTTTTAGCAAAAACAGGAATATCAGAGGTTTGCTTCAATAACATGTTGAGTAGAAACTATGTGTTTCAACGGACAGTGTCAGTATTATCAACATGTATTATATAGAGAGATGGTACTGTAATAACAATGCATGAACAATATTTATCAATTGATTGATGGTAAGGGATGTGTTATAGGAGATAATAATTCACAATTGTCAGTAATTGAACACCATAAAAATTCAATTGAGTTGTTTGATCGATTAGACGTGGTTGTTTTTACAGTCAACAAGCTAGATCAAAATGATAGAGGGAAATCGGCAACCTAATAATGCTCTGCGTACAGTGTCAGCAACAAAAAACGTCCAGTAGAATGTACGTCTTAGCTTTTTCGATTTTAAGGTGAAGTTTATACATTCGCCATGAATGTTTCAAGTGGGCGACCATCAGCTGTGCTGAGTGAAATCGGAGGATGGGTTTAGTAAAAACAACGTAAAATTTTAACAATGGAAGGCGAAATTACTTGAAACAGAGGCACCAGTATCAATCAAATATCAATGATATTTATCATTGATAATGAAAGCGGCAGTAAAAATTTTGGTGGTCGAACTGCTTACCGGCAATTTACAGAAGCCCAGTCGTAGTTGACGGATTTAGATTTTCGTGAGGGTGAGGAAGTGTGAGGCCGAATTACGGGGAGTATTGTGGGCGGATTGAACAATTCTACAACCTGAGCTTATCTGGCCATCTACACCAGCTTCTGCCAGCTCTTAGCTCTAGTCGCGAAAAATATATGAGCACGGCAAATTTTTGGGACGTTGATCTGCGGAAAATGGCATCAAATCTCTACTGACCTTAACATGCATTTCAGATCTAACAGTACTAGTAGGCCTAGCTGAAGGAACGTGATTAATGGCAACGTTGTTAGTACTAAAACTGTACAATTCATCAGCAAGCTTACCCAAATCATTCAAAGGAGTAGACTTTTGCGTGGCAATAGTAGTAAGCAAGTGACAAACACTCGACCGGCGCCCCCCCCCTCTGGAACGGCAGAGTGTCGTGGTCGGCCGCCGTGGTGCTTCGGGTCTGAGTCCTCCCCCCCCCCTCTGGAACGACAGAGTCTGTCGTGGTGTGCCGGCCAGGTGGGTTCACAACATGTTCGCTGACTCCCCCCCCCCCCTCTGCAACGACAGAGTGTGAGACTCGGATGTGTTGGTCTCGTATGGGTTGACGTGACCGACCGCCTAGGTTGACGTGGCCGACCGCCTAGGTTGACGTGGGCGACCGTCTAGGTTGACGTGGGCGACCGTCTAGGTTGTCGTGGATGGTGAAATGGCTGCCAGATTCGGATTCAGCGTAAAATTCTGCATCGGTAGGGTGAGTTTCAAGGCAATTGGCGAGAAAAATTTTTCTTCAAAATTTTAACAGAGTTAGAATTTGGGACGTTTTGGTGTGTAGCGCCCAAACGAAGCATCGGATGAGAAAACGGAGGCCAGATTCGGAATCTGCGTGAAATTTTGGGTTAGGAAGGATGTTTCCAGCGAAATCGGAGAGAAAAAATTTTCGGCTGACGTCCCCCCCCCTCTGGACAGCTTGCTTCGATTTTGGCTTCCAGTGGACGGATTTTTGTCGTGCGATAGCTCGTTTGAAAGCTAAGAGTGAGACAAATTCAGTGAAAGAATCGGCTTGTTCCTATCTGTCTTCGTTTAGATGTGAGACGCCATTTAAGATTTTGGGACATTGGTGAAAAACGACAGAGTTAGAATTTGGGACGTTTTGGGCTCTAGCTTCAAAACGAAGCATCGGATTGGAAAACGGATTTCAGATTTGGAATCAGCGTGAAATTCTTTATCTGTATAGTGAGTTTCAAGTCAATCGGCGAGAAAAAATTTTCAACATTTTTCGAAAAAACGACAGAGTTAGAATTTGGGATGTTTTGGTGTGTAGCGCCCAAACGAAGCATCGGATGAGAAAACGGAGGCCAGATTCGGAATCTACGTGAAATTTTGGGTTAGGAAGGATGTTTCAGCGAAATCGGAGAGAAAAAATTTTCGGCTGACGTCCCCCCCCCCTCTGGACAGCTTGCTTCGATTTTGGCTTCCAGTGGACGGATTTTGTCGTGCGATAGCTCGTTTGAAAGCTAAGAGTGAGACAAATTCAGTGAAACAATCGGCTTGTTCCTATCTGTCTTCGTTTAGATGTGAGACGCCATTTAAGATTTTGGGACATTGGCGAAAAAACGACAGAGTTAGAATTTGGGACGTTTTGGGCTCTAGCTTCAAAACGAAGCATCGGATTGGAAAACAGAGACCAGATTTGGAATCAGCTTGATGTTATTGTCCAATGAGGATCATCATCCAATGAGAATCAAGCATTTCTTTATAAATAGCGAGCCTTCCACAGTGAGAATCATTCCATCGTTGAATCACACGAGTGACGGACGCACATTTTCTCTCTCTCTAGTTCCCTGTTCTATTACCCAACTAAAATGGTAAGTCGCTACTTCCCTCCCTCTCCTCCCTTGAACGTAAACTTAATACAATCTTTTTTCATTTTCAGGCATCTACTCCATCTGCTGCACTAGTAGGACAAAATGGCGGTCAAACGTTACAAGTTCGCTACGGTCAGATCATCTACAACTGAGGCCAGTGGAAGAAACATCCAAGGTACATAATCCTACACCGCTACAGCGTAAATTTAAACAAGCCTTGCGTTATGATGATCATAGCGTAGTACTCCAAACGGGAATGCTCCCTTCCACGGATGTCAAGATAATGCACAATCAGTATGGGGACTACATACTGATCCCCGTGAGTCCGTACATTCGCCACCAACTTGATATTATTGAGGAGTACGTGACATTAAATATGACATTCCTACTCTTTTACTCTTGCTCAAGAGTGGAAGGCGAGAGATGACAAGGATACTCCCTATAGAAAGATTTGGGATGGTAATCACATTTGCCTACCGGTATCACATTGGTGTACTTACTATAAGAAGGATGGAGATCATTCAATACCCATCAGATGTGATGAGCTCGGAGAAGGTACTTGGGATATCCTTTTCAAAGTGAATGGGCTATATTATGGTCGACACAAGGATAATAAAATAGCCTCTCTCTCCATGCATATGGAATCCATTTTATATATTCCGAAACCACCCAACGTGGACGACATAATTGATCAAATCTTAACAGCAGTGGTACGAAGCGCAAGTCGGAGAAGAATGCTACATCAAAACGCAAATCAAAGAAGGAGAATTACTAGTACTTTCCTAACTCTACCCTATGACAATTCGCTTATGTGCTTTGAGTGTCGTAGACGTGGTCTTATTAGGTACATTTTACTTCTTCGTTTGCCATCATATCATTTGTGTATTTTGTCGTGAAAAGCATCGATGTAATTCTTCATTTTGTAATATGTTATAGAACGCTTCCTTAGATGTGTAAATTTCCGTTTTAGGCTTCTATCATCATTTTTATGGATTGTGAGGGTGAACCTGTACAGGAGCTCAGTGCTATTGCTATGAACAATTGGACATATCAGATTGTTAGTGTCTATCATCAACATGCCAACTGTGATCCCAATGTTGATCAATGGGCGAGAAAACACATTCATGGACTTAATCTGAAATATTTGCAAGACTATGGCTTTTCTTGTGAGAGTGCTCTTCTTATTGACTTTAAACGATGGTTAGCTGCTTTCAATGTTATACGCATCTTTTGTAATAATCCTGGTAAGGAGAGGAAAGTATTTCCCAATCTAATCATTGATGATATTTTGCTCCCGCCTTGGGATAGTAGTGTGAATCAACATTATCATGAAGTCACGAAACGTTTTAAGGATTTGTGTGTTCCTATTTTGTCTGTTCGTTGTAGTAGCTACTTTCATAACCAATGCTTCTTTCCTCCTTACCTCAACACTGCCAAAGTCCTGTATGGTTATCATTGCTCGCTGTATGATAGTTATCAGCTGTATCTATTTTATCTCTTTCAAACCATTGATTTATAATGCATGCTTGTTACCGTTATTCAATAAATGTTACTATGAGAAGAGTTGTTGTTTTCATGCAATGGATGGGTTAGTTAAAGGGCGATCATGTCTTTCTCAAACGACTGCGGAACATTACGTTTTCATAGGCAAAGTTTAAAAGGAGCTGTTCAAGATTATGTGATAAATTTTCATAAAGATGAGACCGACATCGAAGCAGTGGTAGATGATGCTAGCACTCTATTTCTAGAGTTAATGAATACATTCTCTGATAGCATTGTCATGGCGCGATTAGTTGCGAAAATTAAGTTTAGTCATTTTGGAAAGGAAGAGGTGGAAAGTCGCTCTTTCCATTTTGCTTCTTATTCAATGGAAGTGGTAGATCACCCCGAAGAATTTTTTAAAAGACAAATGATAAAAATTGCTGAACGTCTTAACGCATTTAAACATCATGGTAGCAGTCTAGTGATTGAAGCGATTTCAGATATTCACATTCAACTTTCCATAAAGAAAAATTGAAAATGCAGTGGTACTTGATTGTAGCACAACTGGTTTTCGAGCTATGTCTGTTCACTCTCGAAGTATATTCCTTCTGTA
>CAJQUW010002213.1:0-51835 GCA_907163375.1 Prostheceraeus crozeri | reverse complement strand
AAAATAAAAAACAATTTTTCCAACATGATGTTTTTATTTCAAATCATGATAGAACTTACAAATCATTTTTTCATTAGAGGATGGATTACATGAAAAGTTTTGAATAACAGATGCAAATCGAGATACATGTAAACGTTTTAAGATGAAGTACAGTACAAAAGCACCACACGTTGATGAAAGTGGATGTTGTAGTATGCGTTCATTTCGCTGATATTGACGCGTATGTTTTCTCAACCACTGCTGTGTTGGTATATTTGGAGGTTGAGCAAGAGAGTCAAATAGTTCACCACGTCGGTCTTCTCCAATAAAGATCGCTTTCCAATGCTCACCGCCTAAATTCTGTGAATGAGTGTTTAGCACAATAAAGATGGGATAGTGATTTACTGCAGGTGGTAAGGTATCGAGTGAATAGACATTATCGAAAGCTTTCAACGTCGCTTCGTCTGCATTACGCTGCACTTTAGTCTTAATATCGTCAGCAGTCAACCAACTCATTAACGATTATACTGAAGAATCACGTCACGATACTTTGTAATTTCAATATTTGAATCGAAGACTGCCTAAATAATACAGTGATCGTCTCAGTAGTTTCTTTTGAAGCGCAAATCCCCCAAACGAATATTTATAGCACGTTCGCTTGACGAAGGGTGCACTAAATATCGCTGGCAGCAGTCAAATCAAATGCATAAAATAGTATATTCCCACTCTTAAAACTCTTTCCATAGTCCAGACTCCGGTGGTTTCATCCGTATTGTAAAGCCAAAGACATCCATAAACATCAACATAACTGCGCATTAAATTGATCCGCAGCAAAAATCTGGTTTTGTAGGGTGGACCCAGGATGACTCACACCGCCATTTAACACGTAAAGCAACTTTCACTTAACTGATTGGTGTTTAAAATTGAAAGGAATTCTTCTGTATATTACCATTAAATGCATCATTTTCAACCATTGCCACCATTGAGGGAGCTTTCGGTGCTTTCGATGATGAAAGAGGGCCATATTTCATTGGAAAAACTCTTTTGATCTTTCGGTAATTAGTAAAGGTGAGATGGCTTTGTAAAGCTGAACTCAGGGGTAAATGGCATTTTGGCGGTTTTTTAAAGGGTCTTGCAGCATGTACTCTAATGACACTTAGGATTCTGGTTACTACTCGACGAATGTTAAAGTGGCAATATCTTCCGACATGAATTCTAAATAATTGTCAACTTATAGCAAATTGCCATTCAGCGCAAATTCAGGCTTATTCAATGTCAGCTTGAGTCGTCAGTTTGCTGGTGATTACAGAGTAAAAACTTTAACTGTCTAAAGAATGTCTAAATTCAGCGGACCATTATAGCTGACATACTTTTACTATCTTTAATCATTAGCAGATCGCTTTACCAAAGCCACTGTTTGTTTCAACATCAAATTTTCCTGCTTCATCTCTGTACCATCCCATGGCTTCCATATGACTTTTTTGTGCTGCTGGATGAAACTGTGATACATGATTGAAAATATGATTTTATAGGGATTAATCGCTTTGACCCACCTTCCACCTGCTGCTCTCCAAATCGTTAGAGAAAACATCGCGAAGTAATGATAGTCCCAATGGTAAATTGTTTCAGGTCCCGACTTTATTGTGCATCGTCAATAGCAGTTCCATCTGCTTGCTGAATTCTAAACCTCAAATCAAGCAATTCGCATAACTCAAAATCTATGTAGTCATCCACTTACCACCAGGAATAACAAATTCAATGGGGCCAGCATTCTCAGCTGTTCGAGGATGATAATCTACAATACTTGAACTAAGAATATCTGTCTGTATGGCTTGTTTGATCGAACAAACAAAAACCGGAAGTTTTACACTCCATGATTAGAAGTTATAGCAGCGTTCGTCGTTTAGCGCCTGAGGAATGATTAGAGCCTACCTACGACGTTTGCCGGGTGGGTGAATGGGCCTTTTGACTGAAGATCGCACCTTACCAGCTCCGCGATGTTTCCCTCCTTCCTTTATTCATTCGTTTAGGATGATTTCTTTCCTTGAGTAACACCAGCAAAGGTCTGCTTCAATGTTTTTAAACCGCGTTCCTTCCCACGATTCAACAAACTGCTCTTAAAAAAAAGAAAAAAAAATCTTCTACCTCTGAAAGATCACTAGCAACATCACCAGCAAAGCCAACGGCATTACTTAAAACATTTCGTTTTAAAAGATCTACCGACATTGGATATGAGAGGTGCTACAACAGATTTCAGTGCACCAAGTATGCTACCTCCGAGCGCGACGTTGGCGGCGAGCGCCGATGTAAATTTGTCCTCCGCCACTTACATAGGAGGGTCGTGAATAAAATGAGGCAGTTGGATTCATAGCTCAAACCCTAAACATTGTTAGTTACAACTTTGCATGAATCACTGTCGATCACTTAGATGAAAGATGTCGGCACGACGCATCCAAGAGTTCATACTTGAAGGATAACCAGTCCATTTAACAAGACACCATTCTTCACCTTGCCGTTTTTTACATCGAATGATTTTCTCTACCAAATATGTTTCACTTTCAGTGACTACCTCAATCTCATCGCGGTAAAAGCTACCCTCAATTTCTTCATTATCGTAATCTTTCAACTTGTAGGTGGTTGGAGAGTCTTTTTGATTAATCCTTGATACTGTAAATACCTCCTCTGTCCAATTCGGGAGGTACCCTTTAGCAAAAACACTTTTCACTTTTGAGATACGAACTTTATCGCCAATTTTCACATCACTTTTCACATGAGTGCGTTTACGTTGGAATGATTCGCGCACTTTATCTACATTGTCAGCATTTACATCTACTGGTCTGAGTCCAATTGAACGATGGATAGAGTGATTGTAGGCATGGAGTGTATCTTGTAGAACCTTTGTCCAATTTTGTGTCAAGTTGGCAGTAAAATGTCGCCACAAAGCGATTTTTTAATGTGCGATTAAAACGTTCAACGAGTGCAGCTTTATAAGCGCTCTTTACACTAAACAACTCAATGTCATGCCTCTCAAATAATCTTGTCACATGCTGATTTTCAAACTCTTTTCTTGATCACTCTGAATTCTTTTTTGGAATCCGACCTTCTCGAAAATTGTTTGAATGCTTTTGCTACTTCCTTTCCCTTCTTTAGTTTTTAAAGGTTGAGCCCCACGCCAGAAACGCGAGAAAATATCAATGACGGTTAAAATAAAATTATTGCCCGAGTTATGTTTTGAAATGGAGGCAACATCGCACAAATCTGCTTGCCACTGTTCATCGATGTCATGAACAATATAATGGCGGGTGCGGTACTTCTTTTTCGCTTGTTTGTGGAGTGTATAGGTAGCCTGACCCTTTAACCATCGGTTCACTTGTGATTGTGGAAGACCACTCGCTTTTGATAATTTCTTGACAGATGCAAATCCTGCCGGATGTTTTACCATCATAATAGATTTGACTTCAAAACCTCAGTCGATGACGACCTGACTCTTTTTCCTCCTTCTCATCTTTTTGTTTTCTTGCCTTTCTACATTTACAACAACTACAGCATTTAGCTTCAGCGGTTTTGCGATCGTGTTCACATTGCTTAGGGGTTTCATTATGAGAGCTGGCGCAGCAAGTGCAAGTGACAACGACATTCACCTCTGGCGGCTCATTACATGGCAAGCAACACATCTGCTTCATATTAATAGTCTGAGAACAGGTATTTCCTAGGAGGAGCTGTTTTAACGTTTCCTTTTGAATTCACCAGTTTTAGTGACGATGTAGAATCTACGTCGAGTTCTTCCTCTTGTTTGCTTAGTGAGTGTGAGGGATGTAGCAGTGTTGACTTAATAAAACAGTTGTTGGCATTTTCATCGTCTGAAGCATTGGAGCAGTAGCCACTGTTGAATCAAGTTCTTTCAATGTCTCATTATTCAGAGCAAATTTTGCCACATTATGCTTTTTCAATAGTTTAAGAAAGTATGACCAACCAGGTGGAACATAGCCCTGACGGCGCTTTCTACGTGTCGCATACTGAATCAAGTCTTCATAACGTGAAGCATCAATCACTTTATTTTCATCTGTAATGATTTCTCCTCTATCATTTACATTGAGATGGGGCTCAATACTGTTGAAAAGAGATATGGCATGTGCGCGAGATGCTAAAGGTGTAGCAGTCGATACAGAGTCACGCATCTTATTCTTCAAGTTTTTCAATTGCTCAACAGTTTCCGATTGTAATAATACAGCACGATGTGGATCTTTGATGTGAACATTTTGCTGATAATCTATTTCTTTCCTATACATTTGATTTGCAAGAGGTTGCTTTACTTGCTGCATGGCAGTCAATTGTACATATTCATCCTGAGGAATAACAATCATGCGAGAATAAGAACACATAGTTTGTAGATAATCATGGGAGTTTTCAAAATATCACTTCGAAATCTAAATTCTTCCGGACACTCTTGCGTAAAGTCAATGAATAAGTAACCGTAAGGTTTTTCAGTAGCTGCTTGAAAAATTTCAATTAAGGCTTTTGATCCTCTGGGTGCAACTTGTCGCGCTAAAATTTCAAATTGACTTTTATCTCGCGGGTTCTTGAAAATAGCATAATAGTGTGTATTCAGGTTTCGTGTACGAGCTTCTTTTCCATCAGGAAACAAATTTTGTGTAATATAGATGATAAAACACCTTTTATGGTGTGCTGCGCGAGTGAACATATCTGTAACACTTTTGAATTCTTACTTTCTTTTAATAAATCATCCAATACAAAACAACATCATAGACTGAAGTTTATCCACTTGAATAATTCCTTCATGTCGAATAAAGTTGCGACTTTGCAATTCCTGAAACAGCGACGGTTGATACATACCATAACACCAAATCACTCGATTGATAGGTTCCTTAAACAACTCCCTTCTTTTATCCAATAAATTCAGCGTGAAAACAGTTTTACCTGCATGAGATGGACCTGATACAGTCAGAACTTTATCACATTGAAGTCTGAAATCCATTTTATTACTTTGAGACTCAACATTTGCATAATTAACGCTTAGAGCCAAAGATATTTCCCAATAGGTTGCCCACGGCAGGAGCTATCATTGAAGTATTGCTGAAAGGAAACCGCCCTTTTGTGTTAGAGTTTTCCTCTTTCTTTGAAGGGCGACTTTAGGATTGGAGATGAAACGCAATTTCGTAGCATATCGCTTAAGTAACTTTCGTTGTTTTGGTGCTAATTTCTTTCTCGTCCTCAACTTCCTCACATGAGAAATTAATTTCACAAATGAATTTATCGTTAGCATGTCGTATAGCATTGTATCGCTGATTTGCTTTCATTCGTCGGAGAGCTTGAATGGCTGAAGAAAACTTTTGAAGACGTTTTGACTTTTACGGTTTTCGCCATTTTCCGTGTTAGTCTTTGCTAAAACCTATCTTTACCACATTTGCATAGGTACTAACTATTGCGACATAAGTGACACTCGAAATGAGCAATATCACAGTGGTTACATTGGCAAAGTTGAATGCAATTACGTATGAAACAGCGTTGACAAAAAGCATGCTTACATCTCTTGAAGATGCGCTTTTCATTTCCATCCTTTCGCTTACATACATCGCAACACATAGTTTCCCGTTACTGATGTCTATAGCAAGTCTTTTTGAAGATATGAATTTGCTAGCCTTTTCTAAATAATAGACGCATGTACAGAAGGAATATACTTCGAGAGTGAGCAGGACATAGCTCGAAAACCAGTTGTGCTACAATCAAGTACCACTGCATTTTCAATTTTTCTTTATGGAAAGTTGAATGTGAATATCTGAAATCGCTTCAATCACTAGACTGCTACCATGATGGTTAAATGCGTTAAGACGTTCGGCAATTTTTTATCATATGTCTTTTAAAAAATTCTTTGGGTGGGTGATCTACCACTTCCATTGAGTAAGAAGCAAAATGGAAAGAGCGACTTTTCACCTCTTGCTTTCCAAAATGACTAAACTTAATTTTTCGCAACTAATCGCGCCATGAATGCTATCAGAGAATGTATTCATTAATTCTAGAAATAGAGTGCTAGCATCATCGACCACTGCTTCGATGTCGGTCTCATCTTTATGAAATTTTATCACATAATCTTGAACAGCTCCTTTTAAACTTTGCCTATGAAAACGTAATGTTCCGCAGTCGTTTGAGAAAGACATGATCGCCCTTTATCTAACCCATCCATTGCATGAAAACAACAACTCTTCTCATAGTAACATTTATTGAATAACGGTAACAAGCATGCATTATAAATCAATGGTTTGAAAGAGATAAAATAGATACAGCTGGTAACTATCATACAGCGAGCAATGATAACCATACAGGACTTTGGCAGTGTTGAGGTAAGGAGGAAAGAAGCATTGGTTATGAACGTAGCTACTACAACGAACAGACAAAATAGGAACACACAAATCCTTAAAACGTTTCGTGACTTCATGATAATGTTGATTCACTCTACTATCCCAAGGCGGGAGCAAAATATCATCAATGATTAGATTGGGAAATACTTTCCTCTCCTTACCAGGATTATTACAAAAGATGCGTATAACATTGAAAGCAGCTAACCATCGTTTAAAGTCAATAAGAAGAGCACTCTCACAAGAAAAGCCATAGTCTTGCAAATATTTCAGATTAAGTCCATGAATGTGTTTTCTCGCCCATTGATCAACATTGGGATCGCAGTTGGCATGTTGATGATAGACACAACAATCTGATATGTCCAATTGTTCATAGCAATAGCACTGAGCTCCTGTACAGGTTCACCCTCACAATCCATAAAAATGATGATAGAAGCCTAAAACTGAAATTACACATCTAAGGAAGCGTTCTATAACATATTACAAAATGAAGAATTACATCGATGCTTTTCACGACAAAATACACAAATGATATGATGGCAACGAAGAAGTAAAATGTATCTAATAAGACCACGTCTACGACACTCAAAGCACATAAGCGAATTGTCATAGGGTAGAGTTAGGAAAGGACTAGTAATTCTCCTTCTTTGATTTGCGTTTTGATGTAGCATTCTTCTCCGACTTGCGCTTCGTACCACTGCTGTTAAGGATTTGATCAATTATGTCGTCCACGTTGGGTGGTTTTGGAATATATAGGATGGATTCCATATGCATGGAGAGAGAGGCTATTTTATTATCCTTGTGTCGACCATAATATAGCCCATTCACTTTGAAAAGGATATCCCAAGTACCTTCTCCGAGCTCATCACATCTGATGGCTATTGATTGATCTCCCTCCTTCTTATAGTAAGTACACCAATGTGATACCGGTAGGCAAATGTGATTACCATCCCAAATCTTTCTATAGGGAGTATCCTTGTCATCTCTCGCCTTCCACTCTTGAGCAAGGAGAGTAGGAATGTCCATATTTAATGTCACATACTCCTCAATAATATCAAGTTGGTGGCGAATGTACGGACTCACGGGGATCAGTATGTAGTCCCCATACTGATTGTGCATTATCTTGACATCCGTGGAAGGGAGCATTCCCGTTTGGAGTACTACGCTATGATCATCATAACGCAAGGCTTGTTTAAATTTACGCTGTAGCGGTGTAGGATTATGTACCTTGGTTGTTTCTTCCACTGGCCTCAGTTGTAGATAATCTGACCGTAGCGAACCTTGTAACGTTTGACCGCCATTTTGTCCTACTAGTGCAGCAGATGGAGTAGATGCCTGAAAATGAAAAAAGATTGTATTAAGTTTACGTTCAAGGGAGGAGAGGGAGGGAAGTAGCGACTTACCATTTTAGTTGGATAATAGAACAGGGAACTAGAGAGAGAGAGAAAATGTGCGTCCGTCACTCGTGTGATTCAACGATGGAATGATTCTCACTGTGGAAGGCTCGCTATTTATAAAGAAATGCTTGATTCTCATTGGATGATGATCCTCATTGGACAATAACATCAAGCTGATTCCAAATCTGAAATCCGTTTTCCAATCCGATGCTTCGTTTTGAAGCTAGAGCCCAAAACGTCCCAAAATCTTAAATGGCGTCTCACATCTAAACGAAGACAGATAGGAACAAGCCGATTCTTTCATGAATTTGTCTCACTCTTAGCTTTCAAACGAGCTATGGCACGACAAAATCCGTTCACTGGAAGCCAAAATCGAAGCAAGCTGTCCAGAGGGGGGGAGGTCAGTGAAATTTTTCTCTCCGATGGCGTTCAAATTCACCATACCGATGCAGAATTTCACGCTGAATCCGAATCTGGCCTCCGTTTTCTCATCCGATGCTTCGTTTGGGCGCTACACACCAAAACGTGCCAAATTTTAACTCTGCCAAAATTTTGAAGAAACATTTTTTCTCGCCGATTGACTTCAAATTCACCATACCGATGCGGAATTTTACGCTGATCACGAATCTAAAGTCCGTTTCACCATTCCACCACGCCAACCTAGACGGTCGCCCACGTCAACCTAGACGGTAGCCCACGTCAACCTAGGCGGTCGGCCACGTCAACCCATACGAGACCAACACATCCGAGTCTCACACTCTGTCGTTTTCGGGGGGGGGCGGGGGGGGGGGGAGTCAGCGAACATGTTGTGAACGTGAACCAACCTGGCCGGCACACCACGACAGACCACAACCTCTGTCGTTCCAGAGGGGGGGAGGGGGAGGGGGGCGCGCCGGTCGAGTGTTCGCCGTTTTCTTACTACTTAGGCCTTCAGAGGTAAAATTAAAAGTTGGTGAAGTATTGCTCGACGCCTTACGGCGTTACCTCTTCGGTTCACGTTTTGATCGGCGAATGCAGGGGGATGACTGAAAAGTTCATTTCCTTCGAACTCTGGTTCCTTGTTGTTGATCGCAATGTTATGCAGAATCGCGCAAGCCACTATGATAGGTTGCGAGTTTTCGATTTGCACACGAGGGCCACTCTTAATAGCTGGAAAGCGACGTTTCAAAACACCGATTCCACGCTCAGCACAATTTCTCGTAATGGTGAGACTTTTGTTGTAGCGTCGTTGGGCAGCATCCGAGGGGACAAAAACGTGTTAAGAGACACGGAAGACATGGATAGCCTGAGTCTCCAGGAAGCCATGAACCAGGCGGAAGGACTTCAAGTTTGTCATACAACAAAGAATTTCGAAAAATTCTGGAGTCATGAGCACTCCCGTACCAATGGGTCACAATATCTTTAACTCTCAATTTAGAATCAAACATGATTTGAACGTTCAAAGAAAAGTAGTCTTTTTGACTGCGATAAAGCTCAGATGAGGTTCCCGATGGCCTTTGTACACGAATGTGCGTCCCGTCTATTACAACAATAACACCTGGAAAGTGTGAGATCTTGTAGAAAGATTTTTTTTCGACTTCCAGTTGGTCAGGCGAGGGAAACAAAATGAACTGTTGTCGTAGTCTTGCTGTTGCTTTGGAAACTTTATGAGCAATGCGTCCAGCAGTTGTTTGATGCACACCGATTAAATCACCATCTGTCATCTGAAAATTACCAGCGGCATAAAAACGAAGGGCAATAAGAACTTGCTGTTCAGTAGAGAGACTGTCATTTCTTTTATTTGGAGGTTCCAACTCACTTTCTAACATAGCACAAATATGGCGAAATGTCTCCTTTGTGAAGCGGTGTCGAAATTCTTCTTCTGTGAAATTATCGGTCGGGGTTGTCCGTTAACTTCGTCGTCGTTTCTGTGCTGCTGCTGCACCTATAGCAGCGAATTCGGCGTATTCACTGTACCACATTGAACCGAAGAAAAAATAATGAGAATGATGATGTGTGTTTAGCGCTTAAATCTGCCCTTGTCCAGGTTTAAATTAAACCAAGATTCTTCTAACTTTAAACCGGGTTTAACATTGGTGCTTCCACGAAAATTAAAACTTGGTTTAAAATGGAAGATAAACCAGGTTTAATACTTAACCTCGTTGGTGCATACGGCCAGCAAAACGAAATCAAAATCTCGGACAAAGCCAAATTACATCAATCAAAGAACATGACGGCGATGTCATAAAGGACAAGGCTAGAATGTTGAAACGGGTGGAAGAGTATTACGGAGAATCCTACAGCTGAAGACAACAAGTATCACAAGTGAAAAATTTTCCAAGTAACAACGTCAACGACCCTCCCTGCTGGATCCTTCCGTCAGAGATACGAGACGCCATCAAGAAAATGAAACCAGGTAAAGCGCAAGGCTAAAATTGCAAACTGCAGACATACTCAAGGATGCAGGGGAGCCAGTTGTAATCATGATTGCCAGATTATTCAACAAATGTTTGAACCAAAAGAAAATACCTCAGGCATGGAAGAGCGCCATCATGATCATCCTTCATAAGAAGGGAGACATGAGAGATCTAAGAAATTGCAGACCAATCAGTCTAATATAATTCATGCATAAAGTCTTCTCACATGTTCTCAAACGCATGTCGAACACATTGAATCAGCAACAACCAAAGGAGGAAGCAGGATTCAGATCCAGTTTCTCTACCGTCGATCATCTACAAACCATCACTCAACTACAAGAGAAAGCCAGAGAATATAAGGTAGCAGTTGCCTGGCCTTCGTTGATTACGAAAAGGCTTTTGACTCCATTGACCATCAACCTTTCTTCTCCGCACTTACGAGCAACGGTATACATTGCGGTCTGGTATATCTCAGACGATTCAAATCATACTGATCTGCCGAAGAGGGATTGTGGGCAGGCTGCACGTGTTGACAAACAATAGCATTTTATTCACACCGTCTTGTCAGATGCAGGTGGCTGGCGCTGTTGTGAATATTGTCCGATAAATGGATCGAAAAGATTTCACAGTCAAATGAGAAGAAAAAGTCAAACCACTGAATTTCTTGCACAGTCGCACATGCTGAATGATCAAATTGATTGATCAAGATTCACGAGAACATTTGCTGGGAATTTCAATCCCATGGACTTTTCGAAACCCCGGGGGCCAGGATCTCGGGATTATAAAACTCATTACCGGAATTTTGAGATCCCGAAAATATGATTACAGGATTCCGAAACAAACTCCCTAATTAGCAGGGGTTCCTAAACATTTTTGTACAGGCCCAAATTAGAATTTTTGATACAACAAATCGTGCAATTTACTCGTATTCATTTGAAGCTCTCTTTAAGCATCAATCTCAAATGTTCTAAATTCTAATTATATGTAAACTTTGCGTACACAACTTGGAAATAGGCTGGAAATGCGGAAGTGCACGGATAGTAACGCAATTTCACTCCAGACTGGAATCGTTGCATGCTTTACCAGATTGATACGGCGCGTCGGGGCACCCAGACATTCCCATTTTTCTAAAAGTTGAATCCTCCGGCGCGAGCACAGACTAGATCGTTATATTTTATCCCGGTCTTGCATTTCCGGCGCGCCGTATATAAAGATTCCCGTCTGATTTTCACAAGACAGATGGTAACAAGGAATAAAAAAATATGTGTATTCCTAGCTACCTGTTATTACGTACAGTAATAATAAATGCCTATCGTATAGTGCATTGCTTTATGATTTGCTTATAAATTGAATATGTAGCGAATCGGTGTAAAGTAATTCCAAAATCCCGGTATCCCGGGATTGAGTGGAATCGTGTATACCCTATTACAAAGCATAGACATATGCAAATAGTATAAGATACCGGTAGGGATTGCAATCCCGGGATTCCGTGTATTTGTGCGAATCCCGAAATCCCAGGAATGATTTATTAATTCAGCTGTTATTTTGGTAGTGATTTACAGGTGTTTTACTGCTTCGCTAATGGAAACCGAATAGATTTTCCATCACTTTTCGATCCCTTTCTTTGAATTACTGATTCAATATTGTAGCCTATATATTTGTCAGTATTATAATCAGTATATTATAATAATATTATAATATTAGTATAATCACACTTTTGTCAGTATGCTTTTATATATGTGATTATATACTTGCGCCTTCTATGTTTTCTAATGTAGAGGGTAGAGAGAGATTCCACAATCGAGGAAGATCTCGGTCACGGGATTCCGGGATTGAGTGGAATAAGCTCAGTAAATATGCTATGACAAAGCACATGTGTTTTGATTTTATGGATGCTGGGATGTGGTAATGGCAGAGAATCGAAATTGACAAAAGTCGGTTTACTGATAACATGGCAATCGACCTAGAGTTTATTCCGCTTTATGCACACCTTGATAACGGCAACGTTGAGAGTAAACGGGAACAGCTGCGAATTTCTGATGTCTGAACTTTTAATCTTCATGAGATTCGGTATTGGTAGAGTGAAGACCCGGGATGTTGAGCCTGCCTACAAAATCCCGATTTTTCTTGATCCCGGGATTCCGGATTACAAGCTCTGACCCGAGATCGAGATTGAGAAAATACCAGCATATCAGTTGTAGCTACATGCAAAATGGCGAATTATTAATCCCGAGATTGACGTGACCAGAGGCCAATAATGTGAGCAAAACTGTGATCTATTGAGCAATTTGCCTCCTAGAGATCTCAATTCCGAGAGATAGCTCGATTCCTAATCCCGGTAATGTGTAGGCCTACTTCGCCAATGCTCATCTTCAAAATGTTCTTGCTTTCAAATATTGCCAGCTATGGCAAATGACAACCTCGAATTTGTGTCTCGACTTTTACTCAGAATGCCTCATCAATGGATTATTTAAAACGTAGGCATGAAGCTGATGATTAGACTAAAGTGTGAAGACCCTCCATATCTATAGTGAATGGATTTCCCGAGATATCGGGATTCCGGGATTAGCATCCCTATAGTGTGAAGATAATTTCATCGCCTTATAAGCTCTCCGTAAAATGATATGTCTGAAAATAAATATTTTCCTGGCACATCTTCCTGTCAGTTAAAATAACACGAAATTTGCGATTCAAATTACAAATTTTATCATCTCATGTATACTATATCACACAGCAATTGCACACGGTCATCATCACTGTGCCAAAAACAGCATTATCAAATTTATTTATTCGATATCATCAGACATTGTCGAATCCCGGGATTACGGGATTGCAATCCCTAGTTCGCACTGACCTTTGATTGCGAAATTTCATGTGAAAGATACAGCACAGTCCAAAAAACTAAGAACATAGTGAACATTTCTATGGCTTCATCAGGCATAATTGCGCCACAACCTTCAACATCATGACTTGAAATTTGGAAAAGCACGGAAGCAAGAGAAGCCATCAAACATCATTCAAAAAACAGATTCATCCGGAAAGAATGGATGTGAGACATCCACAAAGATGCGCAGAAGCTGTGGCTCGATGTGTGTTTGAAGATTTGAAATGTCGCTGAATAGGCCATATTTTCAAACTTGTGAAGGCTGTGTAGGACAGAGTATTGGATGGATTTTGATGAAACTTTACTTGAAGGTGAGTGAGGTAGTGTAGAGGTTAAGTTTGGCTCTATTGCGTTTTCCGCAAAGATGCGCAGAAGTTGTGGCTCTATGTGTGTTTGAAGATTTGAAATGTCGCTCAATAGGCCATATTTTCAAACTTGTGAAGGCTGTGTAGGACAGAGTATTGGATGGATTTTGATGAAACCTTACTTGAAGGTGAGTGAGGTAGTGTAGAGCTTAAATTTGGCTCTATTGCGTTTTCCGCAAAGATGCGCAGAAGTTGTGGCTCTATGTGTGTTTGAAGATTTGAAATGTCGCTCAATAGGCCATATTTTCAAACTTGTGAAGGCTGTGTAGGACAGAGTATTGGATGGATTTTGATGAAACTTTACTTGAAGCTGAGTGAGGTAGTGTAGAGCTTAAGTTTGGCTCTATTGCGTTTTCCGCAAAGATGCGCAGAAGTTGTGGCTCGATGTGTGTTTGAAAGTTTGAAATGTCGCTCAATAGGCCATATTTTCAAACTTGTGAAGGCTGTGTAGGACAGAGTATTGGATGGATTTTGATGAAACTTTACTTGAAGGTGAGTGAGGTAGTGTAGAGCTTAAGTTTGGCTCTATTGCGTTTTCCGCAAAGATGCGCAGAAGTTGTGGCTCGATGTGTGTTTGAAGATTTGAAATGCCGCTGAATAGGCCATATTTTCAAACTTGTGAAGGCTGTGTAGGACAGAGTATTGGATGGATTTTGATGAAACTTTACTTGAAGGTGAGTGAGGTAGTGTAGAGCTTAAGTTTGGCTCTATTGCGTTTTCCGCAAAGATGCGCAGAAGTTGTGGCTCGATGTGTGTTTGAAGATTTGAAATGCCGCTGAATAGGCCATATTTTCAAACTTGTGAAGGCTGTGTAGGACAGAGTATTGGATGGATTTTGATGAAACCTTACTTGAAGGTGAGTGAGGTAGTGTAGAGCTTAAATTTGGCTCTATTGCGTTTTCCGCAAAGATGCGCAGAAGTTGTGGCTCGATGTGTGTTTGAAGATTTGAAATGTCGCTCAATAGGCCATATTTTCAAACTTGTGAAGGCTGTGTAGGACAGAGTATTGGATGGATTTTGATGAAACTTTACTTGAAGCTGAGTGAGGTAGTGTAGAGCTTAAGTTTGGCTCTATTGTGTTTTCCGCAAAGATGCGCAGAAGTTGTGGCTCGATGTGTGTTTGAAGATTTGAAATGCCGCTGAATAGGCCATATTTTCAAACTTGTGAAGGCTGTGTAGGACAGAGTATTAGATGGATTTTGATGAAACTTTACTTGAAGGTGAGTGAGGTAGTGTAGAGCTTAAGTTTGGCTCTATTGCGTTTTCCGCAAAGATGCGCAGAAGTTGTAGCTCGATGTGTGTTTGAAAGTTTGAAATGTCGCTCAATAGGCCATATTTTCAAACTTGTGAAGGCTGTGTAGGACAGAGTATTGGATGGATTTTGATGAAACTTTACTTGAAGGTGAGTGAGGTAGTGTAGAGCTTAAGTTTGGCTCTATTGCGTTTTCCGCAAAGATGCGCAGAAGTTGTGGCTCGATGTGTGTTTGAAAGTTTGAAATGCCGCTGAATAGGCCATATTTTCAAACTTGTGAAGGCTGTGTAGGACAGAGTATTGGATGGATTTTGATGAAACTTTACTTGAAGGTGAGTGAGGTAGTGTAGGGCTTAAGTTTGGCTCTATTGCGTTTTCCGCAAAGATGCGCAGAAGTTGTGGCTCGATGTGTGTTTGAAAGTTTGAAATGCCGCTGAATAGGCCATATTTTCAAACTTGTGAAGGCTGTGTAGGACAGAGTATTGGATGGATTTTGATGAAACTTTACTTGAAGGTGAGTGAGGTAGTGTAGAGGTTAAGTTTGGCTCTATTGCGTTTTCCGCAAAGATGCGCAGAAGTTGTGGCTCTATGTGTGTTTGAAGATTTGAAATGCCGCTGAATAGGCCATACTTTCAAACTTGTGAAGGCTGTGTAGGACAGAGTATTAGATGGATTTTGATGAAACTTTACTTGAAGGTGAGTGATGTAGTGTAGAGGTTAAGTTTGGCTCTATTGCGTTTTCCGCAAAGATGCGCAGAAGTTGTGGCTCGATGTGTGTTTTAAGGATTGAATTTTTGTCGTTTTCGTCAGATTGTGAAGGCTGTGTAGGACAGAGTATTGGATGGATTTTGATGAAACTTTACTTGAAGGTGAGTGAGGTAGTGTAGAGCTTAAGTTTGGCTCTATTGCGTTTTCCGCAAAGATGTGTAGAAGTTGTGGCTCGATGTGCTCTTTTTTTCGTGATGTTATTTATTTTGGCTCTATAGTAAAAAATCATTAACCTAAATTACTTATCTAGTGATATTAAATCAGTATGCAACTGAAGCAAACAATTACATAAGCATCTCGCTCAGTCTGCGTAATCATATCTCGCTTCTATAACTTTCCGTCACTATATTAAGGAAATTCGCCACGCGCACGCAGCTGAGGAAGTTCGTTCACATTGTTGGCAGCCTGGTCGTGGCCGCATTCGGGAGCCATGAGCGGTCGATAATATTCTCTAGCTGCGCTGTGACTCAGCGTCCCTGCTTAATAATTATTATCCGCTCATCACGTGGAACGGAAAGTGCAAGGCGCAGTAGCTTGTGCACTCTTCGCTCTCGTGTCGAACGCGTGTTTACGTTAACTGCTTAATATTACAAAAGTCAGCGCATCAAGAGGATATTTCTACTTACACACCTTTATTTATTCATCGTCGGTTTCTGATCGTCTACGTTTTTTCATCATCTTGCTTAGCTATCATGCACAACATGGAGCACAATTCGAAAATGAACACTCGCATGTAGTCAGTGAGTTCTTCCAGTCAATGAAGCCATCAAGTTCCTTTGATTTTTGCATCAGAATTAAAAATGCAGCTCTTGGATCAAACTACAGAAAATGGAAGCTTCTAAATGTTTCTGAATTTATTTTGTCAACTTAGTTTCAGCATTTAACTGCAAGTCTAGGTATTTGGAAATCCCGAAAACAAAATCAAAGGAGAGATTTGGTCATGGATTTGGGTTTATTGACCATGAACACGAAGAGACATTTCTATTATTGACTACTGCTATATCTGCTCTTAATTTTACAAATACTAAGGAGCTACTAGCGTCATACATAATTTACTGATAACAAAATATCTCAATTCCTCTTAGTTCCCCATAGCAGACATATCACATTTTACGAGTCCTACCAATACTTTGAATTCATTTGTGTAATCGAAAACCCAAGTAAAGCGATGTGTTTCTTGATAGCTATAATATATATTTATATATCACACATCGTTTTACTTGGGTTTTCCATCACACAAATGATGTCACATGCCCAAGGCTTATTCACTTTGAATTTAATATGAGAATGTGCATGTATATCTTGTATATCAGTTTTCACGACGACGTTTCTCGTTGAAAAATCGATCAAAAGTTGATTGTGTCGTCAAAAGAATCATAATCAAATTGGAATATGTTGAAATGGTAATATATTGTTTTCAAATTCGTAATTTCTGATTGCTTACATTGAAAATAGCACAAACATCTGGTCATGTTGAGACAAAATAGTTGCATGCTAAAAACCTTAGAAACTATGAGCACGAAAGAACTTAATTAGCGCATTAAAACCATTTTAATTTAGCACTTCAATATTTAGATATGTAGTGTACTTGTGCAATAGTATCAATATTTGGATGACAAATAATTGAAAAAATTTTTGAAACAGTCAAACATGCTATAAGTCATAAAGTTCTATTTCAGGACTGCAAAAATTTTAGATGGAGAATGTTTTTATCAATGCGGACAAACTATTGAGCTATTCGATATCTGCTTAAGTTATGCAATTTAATCTATTTTCTGAAAGATGGATCCATCAAGGAAGCAATTGTTAAAATAGGTCACTATTTCCATTTTATATATGTTGAATTGAAAACCTGTAGCTTCCGCCTATGATATTCAATTAATTTTTTCAGAATTGCTACATTTTAGAAAATGGTATCAATTTGACATTTCGAGTAGTTTAAGAAAAATGATCAAGCACACAAAAGGCATAGATGCTACACGACGGACTGCACGTTGTAGGCTACATGCACACTGTAATAAAGATCAGTCATGCGTTGCAGTCCAACAATAGGTTTAGTTTTGCAAAATCAATAATTTTTCATGCTTTACGATAAATATAAAACAATCAAAGTACAAACTCATTGCTACTCTTTTATTCAATTTGTGTTTACTTATTACAAATCATTCTTCGCACTTTTCAATATCATCGTAGGCCTAGCTACTATGGTCACATGTTAGTTGTAGGCCCACCATGAATTACCTGCAGAGATGCTGTCATACCGGTATAAGCGGTAGACAAGATGACATTACGTGTGTATGTGTTTGCAGATTTTGATTTTAAACAAATTGTTTAGAATAAAATAAAATATCAAAATAAAATTACATGTGCGGTATTAAATACTATAATAAAAATTCAAGCATTCCTGAATATCTTCATCGCATGAACGGTTGACAAGAAGTCGGTAATAGGCTACATCTCCGTAAGGCTCTGTTTTAATTTGCAGATTGCATTTTTTGTAAAAACAGTTACCGGTACTTGAATATCAAAATAAAATTATTGATAAATACTAAGAGTATTGATTAAAAAAATAATTGATAAATTGTTAATGATCACAATTCAACCACTCCTGAATATCTTCATTTGCTATCAAAATTCCTAAGAATATCGCTTCCCACATTGTCAGAGATGAAATAATCCAAAAGCAGTTTTCTTAATAGTCTTTACTGTAACACCTAAAATTACTATAAATGATTTATTTTCTGAACTTTGAGTAGGCCTACCCATAGAATGCTAATTAAGATCCGTTAAGTTTGATAATTCTGCTCTGCACATCAGTAGTAAGCAAGTGACACACCAGATAGCGCAAGATGGCCGCCATCGCTGACGTCCCCCCTCCCCCTCCCCCTCCCCCCTCTGGAACGGCAGAGTGTCGTGGTCGGCCGCCGTGGTGCTTCGGGTCTGACTCCCCCCCCTCTGGAACGACAGAGGTCTGTCGTGGTGTGCCGGCCAGGTTGGTTGGCGTTCACACAATGTTCGCTGACTCCCCCCCCTCTGGAACGGCAGAGTGTCGTGGTGGACTTGGGCGACCGCCAGGATTTGTCTTGAGGCTATAGCGTGTGATGTTTTTCGTGCAATCTGCTGAATGTTGGGTTGTAAAATGGGCTGTTTCGAGTGAAAGGAGTGCTCGGATGGGAAAACGGAGGCAAGATTCGGATTCAGCGTGAAATTCTGCATCGGTATGGTGAATTTGAACGCCATCGGACAGAAAAAGATTCCGCTGACGTCCCCCCCCCCTCGGGAGAGCAACCTTCGATCTTGGCTTCCAGTGGACGGATTTAGTCGTGCAATAGCTCGTTTGAAAGCTAAGAGTGAGACAAATTCACTGAAAGAATCGGCTTGTTCCTATCTGTCTTCGTTTAGATGTGAGACGCCATTTAAGATCTTGGGACATTGGCGAAAAACGACAGAGTTAGAATTTGGGACGTTTTGGGCTGTAGCTTCAAAACGAAGCATCGGATTGGAAAACGGATTTCAGATTTGGAATCAGCGTCAAATTCTCTATCTGTATGGTGAGTTTCAAGGCAATCGGACAGAGAAAGTTTCGCTGACTCCCCCCCCCCCTCTGGAGAGCTTGCTTCGATCTTGGCTTCCAGTGGACGGATTTAGTCGTGCAATAGCTCGTTTGAAAGCTAAGAGTGAGACAAATTCACTGAAAGAATCGGCTTGTTCATATCTGTCTTCGTTTAGATGTGAGACGCCATTTAAGATCTTGGGACATTGTCGAAAAACGACAGAGTTAGAATTTGGGACGTTTTGGGCTCTAGCTTCAAAACGAAGCATCGGATTGGAAAACGGATTTCAGATTTGGAATCAGCGTCAAATTCTCTATCTGTATGGTGAGTTTCAAGGCAATCGGACAGAGAAAGTTTCGCTGACTCCCCCCCCCCTCTGGAGAGCTTGCTTCGATCTTGGCTTCCAGTGGACGGATTTAGTCGTGCAATAGCTCGTTTGAAAGCTAAGAGTGAGACAAATTCACTGAAAGAATCGGCTTGTTCATATCTGTCTTCGTTTAGATGTGAGACGCCATTTAAGATCTTGGGACATTGTCGAAAAAAGACAGAGTTAGAATTTGGGACGTTTTGGGCTCTAGCTTCAAAACGAAGCATCGGATTGGAAAACGGATTTCAGATTTGGAATCAGCGTCAAATTCTCTATCTGTATGGTGAGTTTCAAGGCAATCGGACAGAGAAAGTTTCGCTGACTCCCCCCCCCCTCTGGAGAGCTTGCTTCGATCTTGGCTTCCAGTGGACGGATTTAGTCGTGCAATAGCTCGTTTGAAAGCTAAGAGTGAGACAAATTCACTGAAAGAATCGGCTTGTTCCTATCTGTCTTCGTTTAGATGTGAGACGCCATTTAAGATCTTGGGACATTGTCGAAAAACGACAGAGTTAGAATTTGGGACGTTTTGGGCTCTAGCTTCAAAACGAAGCATCGGATTGGAAAACGGATTTCAGATTTGGAATCAGCGTCAAATTCTCTATCTGTATGGTGAGTTTCAAGGCAATCGGACAGAGAAAGTTTCGCTGACTCCCCCCCCCCTCTGGAGAGCTTGCTTCGATCTTGGCTTCCAGTGGACGGATTTAGTCGTGCAATAGCTCGTTTGAAAGCTAAGAGTGAGACAAATTCACTGAAAGAATCGGCTTGTTCATATCTGTCTTCGTTTAGATGTGAGACGCCATTTAAGATCTTGGGACATTGTCGAAAAACGACAGAGTTAGAATTTGGGACGTTTTGGGCTCTAGCTTCAAAACGAAGCATCGGATTGGAAAACGGATTTCAGATTTGGAATCAGCGTCAAATTCTCTATCTGTATGGTGAGTTTCAAGGCAATCGGACAGAGAAAGTTTCGCTGACTCCCCCCCCTCTGGAGAGCTTGCTTCGATCTTGGCTTCCAGTGGACGGATTTAGTCGTGCAATAGCTCGTTTGAAAGCTAAGAGTGAGACAAATTCACTGAAAGAATCGGCTTGTTCATATCTGTCTTCGTTTAGATGTGAGACGCCATTTAAGATCTTGGGACATTGTCGAAAAACGACAGAGTTAGAATTTGGGACGTTTTGGGCTCTAGCTTCAAAACGAAGCATCGGATTGGAAAACGGATTTCAGATTTGGAATCAGCGTCAAATTCTCTATCTGTATGGTGAGTTTCAAGGCAATCGGACAGAGAAAGTTTCGCTGACTCCCCCCCCCTCTGGAGAGCTTGCTTCGATCTTGGCTTCCAGTGGACGGATTTAGTCGTGCAATAGCTCGTTTGAAAGCTAAGAGTGAGACAAATTCACTGAAAGAATCGGCTTGTTCATATCTGTCTTCGTTTAGATGTGAGACGCCATTTAAGATCTTGGGACATTGTCGAAAAACGACAGAGTTAGAATTTGGGACGTTTTGGGCTCTAGCTTCAAAACGAAGCATCGGATTGGAAAACGGATTTCAGATTTGGAATCAGCGTCAAATTCTCTATCTGTATGGTGAGTTTCAAGGCAATCGGACAGAGAAAGTTTCGCTGACTCCCCCCCCCCTCTGGAGAGCTTGCTTCGATCTTGGCTTCCAGTGGACGGATTTAGTCGTGCAATAGCTCGTTTGAAAGCTAAGAGTGAGACAAATTCACTGAAAGAATCGGCTTGTTCATATCTGTCTTCGTTTAGATGTGAGACGCCATTTAAGATCTTGGGACATTGTCGAAAAACGACAGAGTTAGAATTTGGGACGTTTTGGGCTCTAGCTTCAAAACGAAGCATCGGATTGGAAAACGGATTTCAGATTTGGAATCAGCGTCAAATTCTCTATCTGTATGGTGAGTTTCAAGGCAATCGGACAGAGAAAGTTTCGCTGACTCCCCCCCCCCTCTGGAGAGCTTGCTTCGATCTTGGCTTCCAGTGGACGGATTTAGTCGTGCAATAGCTCGTTTGAAAGCTAAGAGTGAGACAAATTCACTGAAAGAATCGGCTTGTTCATATCTGTCTTCGTTTAGATGTGAGACGCCATTTAAGATCTTGGGACATTGTCGAAAAACGACAGAGTTAGAATTTGGGACGTTTTGGGCTCTAGCTTCAAAACGAAGCATCGGATTGGAAAACGGATTTCAGATTTGGAATCAGCGTCAAATTCTCTATCTGTATGGTGAGTTTCAAGGCAATCGGACAGAGAAAGTTTCGCTGACTCCCCCCCCCCTCTGGAGAGCTTGCTTCGATCTTGGCTTCCAGTGGACGGATTTAGTCGTGCAATAGCTCGTTTGAAAGCTAAGAGTGAGACAAATTCACTGAAAGAATCGGCTTGTTCATATCTGTCTTCGTTTAGATGTGAGACGCCATTTAAGATCTTGGGACATTGTCGAAAAACGACAGAGTTAGAATTTGGGACGTTTTGGGCTCTAGCTTCAAAACGAAGCATCGGATTGGAAAACGGATTTCAGATTTGGAATCAGCGTCAAATTCTCTATCTGTATGGTGAGTTTCAAGGCAATCGGACAGAGAAAGTTTCGCTGACTCCCCCCCCCCTCTGGAGAGCTTGCTTCGATCTTGGCTTCCAGTGGACGGATTTAGTCGTGCAATAGCTCGTTTGAAAGCTAAGAGTGAGACAAATTCACTGAAAGAATCGGCTTGTTCATATCTGTCTTCGTTTAGATGTGAGACGCCATTTAAGATCTTGGGACATTGTCGAAAAACGACAGAGTTAGAATTTGGGACGTTTTGGGCTCTAGCTTCAAAACGAAGCATCGGATTGGAAAACGGATTTCAGATTTGGAATCAGCGTCAAATTCTCTATCTGTATGGTGAGTTTCAAGGCAATCGGACAGAGAAAGTTTCGCTGACTCCCCCCCTCTGGAGAGCTTGCTTCGATCTTGGCTTCCAGTGGACGGATTTAGTCGTGCAATAGCTCGTTTGAAAGCTAAGAGTGAGACAAATTCACTGAAAGAATCGGCTTGTTCATATCTGTCTTCGTTTAGATGTGAGATGCCATTTAAGATCTTGGGACATTGTCGAAAAACGACAGAGTTAGAATTTGGGACGTTTTGGGCTCTAGCTTCAAAACGAAGCATCGGATTGGAAAACGGATTTCAGATTTGGAATCAGCGTCAAATTCTCTATCTGTATGGTGAGTTTCAAGGCAATCGGACAGAGAAAGTTTCGCTGACTCCCCCCCCTCTGGAGAGCTTGCTTCGATCTTGGCTTCCAGTGGACGGATTTAGTCGTGCAATAGCTCGTTTGAAAGCTAAGAGTGAGACAAATTCACTGAAAGAATCGGCTTGTTCATATCTGTCTTCGTTTAGATGTGAGACGCCATTTAAGATCTTGGGACATTGTCGAAAAACGACAGAGTTAGAATTTGGGACGTTTTGGGCTCTAGCTTCAAAACGAAGCATCGGATTGGAAAACGGATTTCAGATTTGGAATCAGCGTCAAATTCTCTATCTGTATGGTGAGTTTCAAGGCAATCGGACAGAGAAAGTTTCGCTGACTCCCCCCCCCTCTGGAGAGCTTGCTTCGATCTTGGCTTCCAGTGGACGGATTTAGTCGTGCAATAGCTCGTTTGAAAGCTAAGAGTGAGACAAATTCACTGAAAGAATCGGCTTGTTCATATCTGTCTTCGTTTAGATGTGAGACGCCATTTAAGATCTTGGGACATTGTCGAAAAACGACAGAGTTAGAATTTGGGACGTTTTGGGCTCTAGCTTCAAAACGAAGCATCGGATTGGAAAACGGATTTCAGATTTGGAATCAGCGTCAAATTCTCTATCTGTATGGTGAGTTTCAAGGCAATCGGACAGAGAAAGTTTCGCTGACTCCCCCCCCTCTGGAGAGCTTGCTTCGATCTTGGCTTCCAGTGGACGGATTTAGTCGTGCAATAGCTCGTTTGAAAGCTAAGAGTGAGACAAATTCACTGAAAGAATCGGCTTGTTCATATCTGTCTTCGTTTAGATGTGAGACGCCATTTAAGATCTTGGGACATTGTCGAAAAACGACAGAGTTAGAATTTGGGACGTTTTGGGCTCTAGCTTCAAAACGAAGCATCGGATTGGAAAACGGATTTCAGATTTGGAATCAGCGTCAAATTCTCTATCTGTATGGTGAGTTTCAAGGCAATCGGACAGAGAAAGTTTCGCTGACTCCCCCCCCCTCTGGAGAGCTTGCTTCGATCTTGGCTTCCAGTGGACGGATTTAGTCGTGCAATAGCTCGTTTGAAAGCTAAGAGTGAGACAAATTCACTGAAAGAATCGGCTTGTTCATATCTGTCTTCGTTTAGATGTGAGACGCCATTTAAGATCTTGGGACATTGTCGAAAAACGACAGAGTTAGAATTTGGGACGTTTTGGGCTCTAGCTTCAAAACGAAGCATCGGATTGGAAAACGGATTTCAGATTTGGAATCAGCGTCAAATTCTCTATCTGTATGGTGAGTTTCAAGGCAATCGGACAGAGAAAGTTTCGCTGACTCCCCCCCCTCTGGAGAGCTTGCTTCGATCTTGGCTTCCAGTGGACGGATTTAGTCGTGCAATAGCTCGTTTGAAAGCTAAGAGTGAGACAAATTCACTGAAAGAATCGGCTTGTTCATATCTGTCTTCGTTTAGATGTGAGACGCCATTTAAGATCTTGGGACATTGTCGAAAAAACGACAGAGTTAGAATTTGGGACGTTTTGGGCTCTAGCTTCAAAACGAAGCATCGGATTGGAAAACGGATTTCAGATTTGGAATCAGCGTCAAATTCTCTATCTGTATGGTGAGTTTCAAGGCAATCGGACAGAGAAAGTTTCGCTGACTCCCCCCCCTCTGGAGAGCTTGCTTCGATCTTGGCTTCCAGTGGACGGATTTAGTCGTGCAATAGCTCGTTTGAAAGCTAAGAGTGAGACAAATTCACTGAAAGAATCGGCTTGTTCATATCTGTCTTCGTTTAGATGTGAGACGCCATTTAAGATCTTGGGACATTGTCGAAAAACGACAGAGTTAGAATTTGGGACGTTTTGGGCTCTAGCTTCAAAACGAAGCATCGGATTGGAAAACGGATTTCAGATTTGGAATCAGCGTCAAATTCTCTATCTGTATGGTGAGTTTCAAGGCAATCGGACAGAGAAAGTTTCGCTGACTCCCCCCCCTCTGGAGAGCTTGCTTCGATCTTGGCTTCCAGTGGACGGATTTAGTCGTGCAATAGCTCGTTTGAAAGCTAAGAGTGAGACAAATTCACTGAAAGAATCGGCTTGTTCATATCTGTCTTCGTTTAGATGTGAGACGCCATTTAAGATCTTGGGACATTGTCGAAAAACGACAGAGTTAGAATTTGGGACGTTTTGGGCTCTAGCTTCAAAACGAAGCATCGGATTGGAAAACGGATTTCAGATTTGGAATCAGCGTCAAATTCTCTATCTGTATGGTGAGTTTCAAGGCAATCGGACAGAGAAAGTTTCGCTGACTCCCCCCCCTCTGGAGAGCTTGCTTCGATCTTGGCTTCCAGTGGACGGATTTAGTCGTGCAATAGCTCGTTTGAAAGCTAAGAGTGAGACAAATTCACTGAAAGAATCGGCTTGTTCATATCTGTCTTCGTTTAGATGTGAGACGCCATTTAAGATCTTGGGACATTGTCGAAAAACGACAGAGTTAGAATTTGGGACGTTTTGGGCTCTAGCTTCAAAACGAAGCATCGGATTGGAAAACGGATTTCAGATTTGGAATCAGCGTCAAATTCTCTATCTGTATGGTGAGTTTCAAGGCAATCGGACAGAGAAAGTTTCGCTGACTCCCCCCCCTCTGGAGAGCTTGCTTCGATCTTGGCTTCCAGTGGACGGATTTAGTCGTGCAATAGCTCGTTTGAAAGCTAAGAGTGAGACAAATTCACTGAAAGAATCGGCTTGTTCATATCTGTCTTCGTTTAGATGTGAGACGCCATTTAAGATCTTGGGACATTGTCGAAAAACGACAGAGTTAGAATTTGGGACGTTTTGGGCTCTAGCTTCAAAACGAAGCATCGGATTGGAAAACGGATTTCAGATTTGGAATCAGCGTCAAATTCTCTATCTGTATGGTGAGTTTCAAGGCAATCGGACAGAGAAAGTTTCGCTGACTCCCCCCCCTCTGGAGAGCTTGCTTCGATCTTGGCTTCCAGTGGACGGATTTAGTCGTGCAATAGCTCGTTTGAAAGCTAAGAGTGAGACAAATTCACTGAAAGAATCGGCTTGTTCATATCTGTCTTCGTTTAGATGTGAGACGCCATTTAAGATCTTGGGACATTGTCGAAAAACGACAGAGTTAGAATTTGGGACGTTTTGGGCTCTAGCTTCAAAACGAAGCATCGGATTGGAAAACGGATTTCAGATTTGGAATCAGCGTCAAATTCTCTATCTGTATGGTGAGTTTCAAGGCAATCGGACAGAGAAAGTTTCGCTGACTCCCCCCCCCTCTGGAGAGCTTGCTTCGATCTTGGCTTCCAGTGGACGGATTTAGTCGTGCAATAGCTCGTTTGAAAGCTAAGAGTGAGACAAATTCACTGAAAGAATCGGCTTGTTCATATCTGTCTTCGTTTAGATGTGAGACGCCATTTAAGATCTTGGGACATTGTCGAAAAACGACAGAGTTAGAATTTGGGACGTTTTGGGCTCTAGCTTCAAAACGAAGCATCGGATTGGAAAACGGATTTCAGATTTGGAATCAGCGTCAAATTCTCTATCTGTATGGTGAGTTTCAAGGCAATCGGACAGAGAAAGTTTCGCTGACTCCCCCCCCCTCTGGAGAGCTTGCTTCGATCTTGGCTTCCAGTGGACGGATTTAGTCGTGCAATAGCTCGTTTGAAAGCTAAGAGTGAGACAAATTCACTGAAAGAATCGGCTTGTTCATATCTGTCTTCGTTTAGATGTGAGACGCCATTTAAGATCTTGGGACATTGTCGAAAAACGACAGAGTTAGAATTTGGGACGTTTTGGGCTCTAGCTTCAAAACGAAGCATCGGATTGGAAAACGGATTTCAGATTTGGAATCAGCGTCAAATTCTCTATCTGTATGGTGAGTTTCAAGGCAATCGGACAGAGAAAGTTTCGCTGACTCCCCCCCCCTCTGGAGAGCTTGCTTCGATCTTGGCTTCCAGTGGACGGATTTAGTCGTGCAATAGCTCGTTTGAAAGCTAAGAGTGAGACAAATTCACTGAAAGAATCGGCTTGTTCATATCTGTCTTCGTTTAGATGTGAGACGCCATTTAAGATCTTGGGACATTGTCGAAAAACGACAGAGTTAGAATTTGGGACGTTTTGGGCTCTAGCTTCAAAACGAAGCATCGGATTGGAAAACGGATTTCAGATTTGGAATCAGCGTCAAATTCTCTATCTGTATGGTGAGTTTCAAGGCAATCGGACAGAGAAAGTTTCGCTGACTCCCCCCCCCTCTGGAGAGCTTGCTTCGATCTTGGCTTCCAGTGGACGGATTTAGTCGTGCAATAGCTCGTTTGAAAGCTAAGAGTGAGACAAATTCACTGAAAGAATCGGCTTGTTCATATCTGTCTTCGTTTAGATGTGAGACGCCATTTAAGATCTTGGGACATTGTCGAAAAACGACAGAGTTAGAATTTGGGACGTTTTGGGCTCTAGCTTCAAAACGAAGCATCGGATTGGAAAACGGATTTCAGATTTGGAATCAGCGTCAAATTCTCTATCTGTATGGTGAGTTTCAAGGCAATCGGACAGAGAAAGTTTCGCTGACTCCCCCCCCTCTGGAGAGCTTGCTTCGATCTTGGCTTCCAGTGGACGGATTTAGTCGTGCAATAGCTCGTTTGAAAGCTAAGAGTGAGACAAATTCACTGAAAGAATCGGCTTGTTCATATCTGTCTTCGTTTAGATGTGAGACGCCATTTAAGATCTTGGGACATTGTCGAAAAACGACAGAGTTAGAATTTGGGACGTTTTGGGCTCTAGCTTCAAAACGAAGCATCGGATTGGAAAACGGATTTCAGATTTGGAATCAGCGTCAAATTCTCTATCTGTATGGTGAGTTTCAAGGCAATCGGACAGAGAAAGTTTCGCTGACTCCCCCCCCCCTCTGGAGAGCTTGCTTCGATCTTGGCTTCCAGTGGACGGATTTAGTCGTGCAATAGCTCGTTTGAAAGCTAAGAGTGAGACAAATTCACTGAAAGAATCGGCTTGTTCATATCTGTCTTCGTTTAGATGTGAGACGCCATTTAAGATCTTGGGACATTGTCGAAAAACGACAGAGTTAGAATTTGGGACGTTTTGGGCTCTAGCTTCAAAACGAAGCATCGGATTGGAAAACGGATTTCAGATTTGGAATCAGCGTCAAATTCTCTATCTGTATGGTGAGTTTCAAGGCAATCGGACAGAGAAAGTTTCGCTGACTCCCCCCCCCTCTGGAGAGCTTGCTTCGATCTTGGCTTCCAGTGGACGGATTTAGTCGTGCAATAGCTCGTTTGAAAGCTAAGAGTGAGACAAATTCACTGAAAGAATCGGCTTGTTCATATCTGTCTTCGTTTAGATGTGAGACGCCATTTAAGATCTTGGGACATTGTCGAAAAACGACAGAGTTAGAATTTGGGACGTTTTGGGCTCTAGCTTCAAAACGAAGCATCGGATTGGAAAACGGATTTCAGATTTGGAATCAGCGTCAAATTCTCTATCTGTATGGTGAGTTTCAAGGCAATCGGACAGAGAAAGTTTCGCTGACTCCCCCCCCCTCTGGAGAGCTTGCTTCGATCTTGGCTTCCAGTGGACGGATTTAGTCGTGCAATAGCTCGTTTGAAAGCTAAGAGTGAGACAAATTCACTGAAAGAATCGGCTTGTTCATATCTGTCTTCGTTTAGATGTGAGACGCCATTTAAGATCTTGGGACATTGTCGAAAAACGACAGAGTTAGAATTTGGGACGTTTTGGGCTCTAGCTTCAAAACGAAGCATCGGATTGGAAAACGGATTTCAGATTTGGAATCAGCGTCAAATTCTCTATCTGTATGGTGAGTTTCAAGGCAATCGGACAGAGAAAGTTTCGCTGACTCCCCCCCCCTCTGGAGAGCTTGCTTCGATCTTGGCTTCCAGTGGACGGATTTAGTCGTGCAATAGCTCGTTTGAAAGCTAAGAGTGAGACAAATTCACTGAAAGAATCGGCTTGTTCATATCTGTCTTCGTTTAGATGTGAGACGCCATTTAAGATCTTGGGACATTGTCGAAAAACGACAGAGTTAGAATTTGGGACGTTTTGGGCTCTAGCTTCAAAACGAAGCATCGGATTGGAAAACGGATTTCAGATTTGGAATCAGCGTCAAATTCTCTATCTGTATGGTGAGTTTCAAGGCAATCGGACAGAGAAAGTTTCGCTGACTCCCCCCCCCTCTGGAGAGCTTGCTTCGATCTTGGCTTCCAGTGGACGGATTTAGTCGTGCAATAGCTCGTTTGAAAGCTAAGAGTGAGACAAATTCACTGAAAGAATCGGCTTGTTCATATCTGTCTTCGTTTAGATGTGAGACGCCATTTAAGATCTTGGGACATTGTCGAAAAACGACAGAGTTAGAATTTGGGACGTTTTGGGCTCTAGCTTCAAAACGAAGCATCGGATTGGAAAACGGATTTCAGATTTGGAATCAGCGTCAAATTCTCTATCTGTATGGTGAGTTTCAAGGCAATCGGACAGAGAAAGTTTCGCTGACTCCCCCCCCCTCTGGAGAGCTTGCTTCGATCTTGGCTTCCAGTGGACGGATTTAGTCGTGCAATAGCTCGTTTGAAAGCTAAGAGTGAGACAAATTCACTGAAAGAATCGGCTTGTTCATATCTGTCTTCGTTTAGATGTGAGACGCCATTTAAGATCTTGGGACATTGTCGAAAAACGACAGAGTTAGAATTTGGGACGTTTTGGGCTCTAGCTTCAAAACGAAGCATCGGATTGGAAAACGGATTTCAGATTTGGAATCAGCGTCAAATTCTCTATCTGTATGGTGAGTTTCAAGGCAATCGGACAGAGAAAGTTTCGCTGACTCCCCCCCCCTCTGGAGAGCTTGCTTCGATCTTGGCTTCCAGTGGACGGATTTAGTCGTGCAATAGCTCGTTTGAAAGCTAAGAGTGAGACAAATTCACTGAAAGAATCGGCTTGTTCATATCTGTCTTCGTTTAGATGTGAGACGCCATTTAAGATCTTGGGACATTGTCGAAAAACGACAGAGTTAGAATTTGGGACGTTTTGGGCTCTAGCTTCAAAACGAAGCATCGGATTGGAAAACGGATTTCAGATTTGGAATCAGCGTCAAATTCTCTATCTGTATGGTGAGTTTCAAGGCAATCGGACAGAGAAAGTTTCGCTGACTCCCCCCCCCTCTGGAGAGCTTGCTTCGATCTTGGCTTCCAGTGGACGGATTTAGTCGTGCAATAGCTCGTTTGAAAGCTAAGAGTGAGACAAATTCACTGAAAGAATCGGCTTGTTCATATCTGTCTTCGTTTAGATGTGAGACGCCATTTAAGATCTTGGGACATTGTCGAAAAACGACAGAGTTAGAATTTGGGACGTTTTGGGCTCTAGCTTCAAAACGAAGCATCGGATTGGAAAACGGATTTCAGATTTGGAATCAGCGTCAAATTCTCTATCTGTATGGTGAGTTTCAAGGCAATCGGACAGAGAAAGTTTCGCTGACTCCCCCCCCTCTGGAGAGCTTGCTTCGATCTTGGCTTCCAGTGGACGGATTTAGTCGTGCAATAGCTCGTTTGAAAGCTAAGAGTGAGACAAATTCACTGAAAGAATCGGCTTGTTCATATCTGTCTTCGTTTAGATGTGAGACGCCATTTAAGATCTTGGGACATTGTCGAAAAACGACAGAGTTAGAATTTGGGACGTTTTGGGCTCTAGCTTCAAAACGAAGCATCGGATTGGAAAACGGATTTCAGATTTGGAATCAGCGTCAAATTCTCTATCTGTATGGTGAGTTTCAAGGCAATCGGACAGAGAAAGTTTCGCTGACTCCCCCCCCCTCTGGAGAGCTTGCTTCGATCTTGGCTTCCAGTGGACGGATTTAGTCGTGCAATAGCTCGTTTGAAAGCTAAGAGTGAGACAAATTCACTGAAAGAATCGGCTTGTTCATATCTGTCTTCGTTTAGATGTGAGACGCCATTTAAGATCTTGGGACATTGTCGAAAAACGACAGAGTTAGAATTTGGGACGTTTTGGGCTCTAGCTTCAAAACGAAGCATCGGATTGGAAAACGGATTTCAGATTTGGAATCAGCGTCAAATTCTCTATCTGTATGGTGAGTTTCAAGGCAATCGGACAGAGAAAGTTTCGCTGACTCCCCCCCCCTCTGGAGAGCTTGCTTCGATCTTGGCTTCCAGTGGACGGATTTAGTCGTGCAATAGCTCGTTTGAAAGCTAAGAGTGAGACAAATTCACTGAAAGAATCGGCTTGTTCATATCTGTCTTCGTTTAGATGTGAGACGCCATTTAAGATCTTGGGACATTGTCGAAAAACGACAGAGTTAGAATTTGGGACGTTTTGGGCTCTAGCTTCAAAACGAAGCATCGGATTGGAAAACGGATTTCAGATTTGGAATCAGCGTCAAATTCTCTATCTGTATGGTGAGTTTCAAGGCAATCGGACAGAGAAAGTTTCGCTGACTCCCCCCCCCTCTGGAGAGCTTGCTTCGATCTTGGCTTCCAGTGGACGGATTTAGTCGTGCAATAGCTCGTTTGAAAGCTAAGAGTGAGACAAATTCACTGAAAGAATCGGCTTGTTCATATCTGTCTTCGTTTAGATGTGAGACGCCATTTAAGATCTTGGGACATTGTCGAAAAACGACAGAGTTAGAATTGGGACGTTTTGGGCTGTAGCTTCAAAACGAAGCATCGGATTGGAAAACGGATTTCAGATTTGGAATCAGCGTCAAATTCTCTATCTGTATGGTGAGTTTCAAAGCAATCGGACAGAGAAAGTTTCGCTGACTCCCCCCCCCTCTGGAGAGCTTGCTTCGATCTTGGCTTCCAGTGGACGGATTTAGTCGTGCAATAGCTCGTTTGAAAGCTAAGAGTGAGACAAATTCACTGAAAGAATCGGCTTGTTCATATCTGTCTTCGTTTAGATGTGAGACGCCATTTAAGATCTTGGGACATTGTCGAAAAACGACAGAGTTAGAATTTGGGACGTTTTGGGCTCTAGCTTCAAAACGAAGCATCGGATTGGAAAACGGATTTCAGATTTGGAATCAGCGTCAAATTCTCTATCTGTATGGTGAGTTTCAAGGCAATCGGACAGAGAAAGTTTCGCTGACTCCCCCCCCTCTGGAGAGCTTGCTTCGATCTTGGCTTCCAGTGGACGGATTTAGTCGTGCAATAGCTCGTTTGAAAGCTAAGAGTGAGACAAATTCACTGAAAGAATCGGCTTGTTCATATCTGTCTTCGTTTAGATGTGAGACGCCATTTAAGATCTTGGGACATTGTCGAAAAACGACAGAGTTAGAATTTGGGACGTTTTGGGCTCTAGCTTCAAAACGAAGCATCGGATTGGAAAACGGATTTCAGATTTGGAATCAGCGTCAAATTCTCTATCTGTATGGTGAGTTTCAAGGCAATCGGACAGAGAAAGTTTCGCTGACTCCCCCCCCTCTGGAGAGCTTGCTTCGATCTTGGCTTCCAGTGGACGGATTTAGTCGTGCAATAGCTCGTTTGAAAGCTAAGAGTGAGACAAATTCACTGAAAGAATCGGCTTGTTCATATCTGTCTTCGTTTAGATGTGAGACGCCATTTAAGATCTTGGGACATTGTCGAAAAACGACAGAGTTAGAATTTGGGACGTTTTGGGCTCTAGCTTCAAAACGAAGCATCGGATTGGAAAACGGATTTCAGATTTGGAATCAGCGTCAAATTCTCTATCTGTATGGTGAGTTTCAAGGCAATCGGACAGAGAAAGTTTCGCTGACTCCCCCCCCTCTGGAGAGCTTGCTTCGATCTTGGCTTCCAGTGGACGGATTTAGTCGTGCAATAGCTCGTTTGAAAGCTAAGAGTGAGACAAATTCACTGAAAGAATCGGCTTGTTCATATCTGTCTTCGTTTAGATGTGAGACGCCATTTAAGATCTTGGGACATTGTCGAAAAACGACAGAGTTAGAATTTGGGACGTTTTGGGCTCTAGCTTCAAAACGAAGCATCGGATTGGAAAACGGATTTCAGATTTGGAATCAGCGTCAAATTCTCTATCTGTATGGTGAGTTTCAAGGCAATCGGACAGAGAAAGTTTCGCTGACTCCCCCCCCCTCTGGAGAGCTTGCTTCGATCTTGGCTTCCAGTGGACGGATTTAGTCGTGCAATAGCTCGTTTGAAAGCTAAGAGTGAGACAAATTCACTGAAAGAATCGGCTTGTTCATATCTGTCTTCGTTTAGATGTGAGACGCCATTTAAGATCTTGGGACATTGTCGAAAAACGACAGAGTTAGAATTTGGGACGTTTTGGGCTCTAGCTTCAAAACGAAGCATCGGATTGGAAAACGGATTTCAGATTTGGAATCAGCGTCAAATTCTCTATCTGTATGGTGAGTTTCAAGGCAATCGGACAGAGAAAGTTTCGCTGACTCCCCCCCCCTCTGGAGAGCTTGCTTCGATCTTGGCTTCCAGTGGACGGATTTAGTCGTGCAATAGCTCGTTTGAAAGCTAAGAGTGAGACAAATTCACTGAAAGAATCGGCTTGTTCATATCTGTCTTCGTTTAGATGTGAGACGCCATTTAAGATCTTGGGACATTGTCGAAAAACGACAGAGTTAGAATTTGGGACGTTTTGGGCTCTAGCTTCAAAACGAAGCATCGGATTGGAAAACGGATTTCAGATTTGGAATCAGCGTCAAATTCTCTATCTGTATGGTGAGTTTCAAGGCAATCGGACAGAGAAAGTTTCGCTGACTCCCCCCCCTCTGGAGAGCTTGCTTCGATCTTGGCTTCCAGTGGACGGATTTAGTCGTGCAATAGCTCGTTTGAAAGCTAAGAGTGAGACAAATTCACTGAAAGAATCGGCTTGTTCATATCTGTCTTCGTTTAGATGTGAGACGCCATTTAAGATCTTGGGACATTGTCGAAAAACGACAGAGTTAGAATTTGGGACGTTTTGGGCTCTAGCTTCAAAACGAAGCATCGGATTGGAAAACGGATTTCAGATTTGGAATCAGCGTCAAATTCTCTATCTGTATGGTGAGTTTCAAGGCAATCGGACAGAGAAAGTTTCGCTGACTCCCCCCCCCTCTGGAGAGCTTGCTTCGATCTTGGCTTCCAGTGGACGGATTTAGTCGTGCAATAGCTCGTTTGAAAGCTAAGAGTGAGACAAATTCACTGAAAGAATCGGCTTGTTCATATCTGTCTTCGTTTAGATGTGAGACGCCATTTAAGATCTTGGGACATTGTCGAAAAACGACAGAGTTAGAATTTGGGACGTTTTGGGCTCTAGCTTCAAAACGAAGCATCGGATTGGAAAACGGATTTCAGATTTGGAATCAGCGTCAAATTCTCTATCTGTATGGTGAGTTTCAAGGCAATCGGACAGAGAAAGTTTCGCTGACTCCCCCCCCCTCTGGAGAGCTTGCTTCGATCTTGGCTTCCAGTGGACGGATTTAGTCGTGCAATAGCTCGTTTGAAAGCTAAGAGTGAGACAAATTCACTGAAAGAATCGGCTTGTTCATATCTGTCTTCGTTTAGATGTGAGACGCCATTTAAGATCTTGGGACATTGTCGAAAAACGACAGAGTTAGAATTTGGGACGTTTTGGGCTCTAGCTTCAAAACGAAGCATCGGATTGGAAAACGGATTTCAGATTTGGAATCAGCGTCAAATTCTCTATCTGTATGGTGAGTTTCAAGGCAATCGGACAGAGAAAGTTTCGCTGACTCCCCCCCCTCTGGAGAGCTTGCTTCGATCTTGGCTTCCAGTGGACGGATTTAGTCGTGCAATAGCTCGTTTGAAAGCTAAGAGTGAGACAAATTCACTGAAAGAATCGGCTTGTTCATATCTGTCTTCGTTTAGATGTGAGACGCCATTTAAGATCTTGGGACATTGTCGAAAAACGACAGAGTTAGAATTTGGGACGTTTTGGGCTCTAGCTTCAAAACGAAGCATCGGATTGGAAAACGGATTTCAGATTTGGAATCAGCGTCAAATTCTCTATCTGTATGGTGAGTTTCAAGGCAATCGGACAGAGAAAGTTTCGCTGACTCCCCCCCCCTCTGGAGAGCTTGCTTCGATCTTGGCTTCCAGTGGACGGATTTAGTCGTGCAATAGCTCGTTTGAAAGCTAAGAGTGAGACAAATTCACTGAAAGAATCGGCTTGTTCATATCTGTCTTCGTTTAGATGTGAGACGCCATTTAAGATCTTGGGACATTGTCGAAAAACGACAGAGTTAGAATTTGGGACGTTTTGGGCTCTAGCTTCAAAACGAAGCATCGGATTGGAAAACGGATTTCAGATTTGGAATCAGCGTCAAATTCTCTATCTGTATGGTGAGTTTCAAGGCAATCGGACAGAGAAAGTTTCGCTGACTCCCCCCCCCTCTGGAGAGCTTGCTTCGATCTTGGCTTCCAGTGGACGGATTTAGTCGTGCAATAGCTCGTTTGAAAGCTAAGAGTGAGACAAATTCACTGAAAGAATCGGCTTGTTCATATCTGTCTTCGTTTAGATGTGAGACGCCATTTAAGATCTTGGGACATTGTCGAAAAACGACAGAGTTAGAATTTGGGACGTTTTGGGCTCTAGCTTCAAAACGAAGCATCGGATTGGAAAACGGATTTCAGATTTGGAATCAGCGTCAAATTCTCTATCTGTATGGTGAGTTTCAAGGCAATCGGACAGAGAAAGTTTCGCTGACTCCCCCCCCCTCTGGAGAGCTTGCTTCGATCTTGGCTTCCAGTGGACGGATTTAGTCGTGCAATAGCTCGTTTGAAAGCTAAGAGTGAGACAAATTCACTGAAAGAATCGGCTTGTTCATATCTGTCTTCGTTTAGATGTGAGACGCCATTTAAGATCTTGGGACATTGTCGAAAAACGACAGAGTTAGAATTTGGGACGTTTTGGGCTCTAGCTTCAAAACGAAGCATCGGATTGGAAAACGGATTTCAGATTTGGAATCAGCGTCAAATTCTCTATCTGTATGGTGAGTTTCAAGGCAATCGGACAGAGAAAGTTTCGCTGACTCCCCCCCCTCTGGAGAGCTTGCTTCGATCTTGGCTTCCAGTGGACGGATTTAGTCGTGCAATAGCTCGTTTGAAAGCTAAGAGTGAGACAAATTCACTGAAAGAATCGGCTTGTTCATATCTGTCTTCGTTTAGATGTGAGACGCCATTTAAGATCTTGGGACATTGTCGAAAAACGACAGAGTTAGAATTTGGGACGTTTTGGGCTCTAGCTTCAAAACGAAGCATCGGATTGGAAAACGGATTTCAGATTTGGAATCAGCGTCAAATTCTCTATCTGTATGGTGAGTTTCAAGGCAATCGGACAGAGAAAGTTTCGCTGACTCCCCCCCCCTCTGGAGAGCTTGCTTCGATCTTGGCTTCCAGTGGACGGATTTAGTCGTGCAATAGCTCGTTTGAAAGCTAAGAGTGAGACAAATTCACTGAAAGAATCGGCTTGTTCATATCTGTCTTCGTTTAGATGTGAGACGCCATTTAAGATCTTGGGACATTGTCGAAAAACGACAGAGTTAGAATTTGGGACGTTTTGGGCTCTAGCTTCAAAACGAAGCATCGGATTGGAAAACGGATTTCAGATTTGGAATCAGCGTCAAATTCTCTATCTGTATGGTGAGTTTCAAGGCAATCGGACAGAGAAAGTTTCGCTGACTCCCCCCCCCTCTGGAGAGCTTGCTTCGATCTTGGCTTCCAGTGGACGGATTTAGTCGTGCAATAGCTCGTTTGAAAGCTAAGAGTGAGACAAATTCACTGAAAGAATCGGCTTGTTCATATCTGTCTTCGTTTAGATGTGAGACGCCATTTAAGATCTTGGGACATTGTCGAAAAACGACAGAGTTAGAATTTGGGACGTTTTGGGCTCTAGCTTCAAAACGAAGCATCGGATTGGAAAACGGATTTCAGATTTGGAATCAGCGTCAAATTCTCTATCTGTATGGTGAGTTTCAAGGCAATCGGACAGAGAAAGTTTCGCTGACTCCCCCCCCTCTGGAGAGCTTGCTTCGATCTTGGCTTCCAGTGGACGGATTTAGTCGTGCAATAGCTCGTTTGAAAGCTAAGAGTGAGACAAATTCACTGAAAGAATCGGCTTGTTCATATCTGTCTTCGTTTAGATGTGAGACGCCATTTAAGATCTTGGGACATTGTCGAAAAACGACAGAGTTAGAATTTGGGACGTTTTGGGCTCTAGCTTCAAAACGAAGCATCGGATTGGAAAACGGATTTCAGATTTGGAATCAGCGTCAAATTCTCTATCTGTATGGTGAGTTTCAAGGCAATCGGACAGAGAAAGTTTCGCTGACTCCCCCCCCCTCTGGAGAGCTTGCTTCGATCTTGGCTTCCAGTGGACGGATTTAGTCGTGCAATAGCTCGTTTGAAAGCTAAGAGTGAGACAAATTCACTGAAAGAATCGGCTTGTTCATATCTGTCTTCGTTTAGATGTGAGACGCCATTTAAGATCTTGGGACATTGTCGAAAAACGACAGAGTTAGAATTTGGGACGTTTTGGGCTCTAGCTTCAAAACGAAGCATCGGATTGGAAAACGGATTTCAGATTTGGAATCAGCGTCAAATTCTCTATCTGTATGGTGAGTTTCAAGGCAATCGGACAGAGAAAGTTTCGCTGACTCCCCCCCCCTCTGGAGAGCTTGCTTCGATCTTGGCTTCCAGTGGACGGATTTAGTCGTGCAATAGCTCGTTTGAAAGCTAAGAGTGAGACAAATTCACTGAAAGAATCGGCTTGTTCATATCTGTCTTCGTTTAGATGTGAGACGCCATTTAAGATCTTGGGACATTGTCGAAAAACGACAGAGTTAGAATTTGGGACGTTTTGGGCTCTAGCTTCAAAACGAAGCATCGGATTGGAAAACGGATTTCAGATTTGGAATCAGCGTCAAATTCTCTATCTGTATGGTGAGTTTCAAGGCAATCGGACAGAGAAAGTTTCGCTGACTCCCCCCCCCTCTGGAGAGCTTGCTTCGATCTTGGCTTCCAGTGGACGGATTTAGTCGTGCAATAGCTCGTTTGAAAGCTAAGAGTGAGACAAATTCACTGAAAGAATCGGCTTGTTCATATCTGTCTTCGTTTAGATGTGAGACGCCATTTAAGATCTTGGGACATTGTCGAAAAACGACAGAGTTAGAATTTGGGACGTTTTGGGCTCTAGCTTCAAAACGAAGCATCGGATTGGAAAACGGATTTCAGATTTGGAATCAGCGTCAAATTCTCTATCTGTATGGTGAGTTTCAAGGCAATCGGACAGAGAAAGTTTCGCTGACTCCCCCCCCTCTGGAGAGCTTGCTTCGATCTTGGCTTCCAGTGGACGGATTTAGTCGTGCAATAGCTCGTTTGAAAGCTAAGAGTGAGACAAATTCACTGAAAGAATCGGCTTGTTCATATCTGTCTTCGTTTAGATGTGAGACGCCATTTAAGATCTTGGGACATTGTCGAAAAACGACAGAGTTAGAATTTGGGACGTTTTGGGCTCTAGCTTCAAAACGAAGCATCGGATTGGAAAACGGATTTCAGATTTGGAATCAGCGTCAAATTCTCTATCTGTATGGTGAGTTTCAAGGCAATCGGACAGAGAAAGTTTCGCTGACTCCCCCCCCCTCTGGAGAGCTTGCTTCGATCTTGGCTTCCAGTGGACGGATTTAGTCGTGCAATAGCTCGTTTGAAAGCTAAGAGTGAGACAAATTCACTGAAAGAATCGGCTTGTTCATATCTGTCTTCGTTTAGATGTGAGACGCCATTTAAGATCTTGGGACATTGTCGAAAAAACGACAGAGTTAGAATTTGGGACGTTTTGGGCTCTAGCTTCAAAACGAAGCATCGGATTGGAAAACGGATTTCAGATTTGGAATCAGCGTCAAATTCTCTATCTGTATGGTGAGTTTCAAGGCAATCGGACAGAGAAAGTTTCGCTGACTCCCCCCCCCTCTGGAGAGCTTGCTTCGATCTTGGCTTCCAGTGGACGGATTTAGTCGTGCAATAGCTCGTTTGAAAGCTAAGAGTGAGACAAATTCACTGAAAGAATCGGCTTGTTCATATCTGTCTTCGTTTAGATGTGAGACGCCATTTAAGATCTTGGGACATTGTCGAAAAACGACAGAGTTAGAATTTGGGACGTTTTGGGCTCTAGCTTCAAAACGAAGCATCGGATTGGAAAACGGATTTCAGATTTGGAATCAGCGTCAAATTCTCTATCTGTATGGTGAGTTTCAAGGCAATCGGACAGAGAAAGTTTCGCTGACTCCCCCCCCCTCTGGAGAGCTTGCTTCGATCTTGGCTTCCAGTGGACGGATTTAGTCGTGCAATAGCTCGTTTGAAAGCTAAGAGTGAGACAAATTCACTGAAAGAATCGGCTTGTTCATATCTGTCTTCGTTTAGATGTGAGACGCCATTTAAGATCTTGGGACATTGTCGAAAAACGACAGAGTTAGAATTTGGGACGTTTTGGGCTCTAGCTTCAAAACGAAGCATCGGATTGGAAAACGGATTTCAGATTTGGAATCAGCGTCAAATTCTCTATCTGTATGGTGAGTTTCAAGGCAATCGGACAGAGAAAGTTTCGCTGACTCCCCCCCCCTCTGGAGAGCTTGCTTCGATCTTGGCTTCCAGTGGACGGATTTAGTCGTGCAATAGCTCGTTTGAAAGCTAAGAGTGAGACAAATTCACTGAAAGAATCGGCTTGTTCATATCTGTCTTCGTTTAGATGTGAGACGCCATTTAAGATCTTGGGACATTGTCGAAAAACGACAGAGTTAGAATTTGGGACGTTTTGGGCTCTAGCTTCAAAACGAAGCATCGGATTGGAAAACGGATTTCAGATTTGGAATCAGCGTCAAATTCTCTATCTGTATGGTGAGTTTCAAGGCAATCGGACAGAGAAAGTTTCGCTGACTCCCCCCCCTCTGGAGAGCTTGCTTCGATCTTGGCTTCCAGTGGACGGATTTAGTCGTGCAATAGCTCGTTTGAAAGCTAAGAGTGAGACAAATTCACTGAAAGAATCGGCTTGTTCATATCTGTCTTCGTTTAGATGTGAGACGCCATTTAAGATCTTGGGACATTGTCGAAAAACGACAGAGTTAGAATTTGGGACGTTTTGGGCTCTAGCTTCAAAACGAAGCATCGGATTGGAAAACGGATTTCAGATTTGGAATCAGCGTCAAATTCTCTATCTGTATGGTGAGTTTCAAGGCAATCGGACAGAGAAAGTTTCGCTGACTCCCCCCCCTCTGGAGAGCTTGCTTCGATCTTGGCTTCCAGTGGACGGATTTAGTCGTGCAATAGCTCGTTTGAAAGCTAAGAGTGAGACAAATTCACTGAAAGAATCGGCTTGTTCATATCTGTCTTCGTTTAGATGTGAGACGCCATTTAAGATCTTGGGACATTGTCGAAAAACGACAGAGTTAGAATTTGGGACGTTTTGGGCTCTAGCTTCAAAACGAAGCATCGGATTGGAAAACGGATTTCAGATTTGGAATCAGCGTCAAATTCTCTATCTGTATGGTGAGTTTCAAGGCAATCGGACAGAGAAAGTTTCGCTGACTCCCCCCCCCTCTGGAGAGCTTGCTTCGATCTTGGCTTCCAGTGGACGGATTTAGTCGTGCAATAGCTCGTTTGAAAGCTAAGAGTGAGACAAATTCACTGAAAGAATCGGCTTGTTCATATCTGTCTTCGTTTAGATGTGAGACGCCATTTAAGATCTTGGGACATTGTCGAAAAACGACAGAGTTAGAATTTGGGACGTTTTGGGCTCTAGCTTCAAAACGAAGCATCGGATTGGAAAACGGATTTCAGATTTGGAATCAGCGTCAAATTCTCTATCTGTATGGTGAGTTTCAAGGCAATCGGACAGAGAAAGTTTCGCTGACTCCCCCCCCCTCTGGAGAGCTTGCTTCGATCTTGGCTTCCAGTGGACGGATTTAGTCGTGCAATAGCTCGTTTGAAAGCTAAGAGTGAGACAAATTCACTGAAAGAATCGGCTTGTTCATATCTGTCTTCGTTTAGATGTGAGACGCCATTTAAGATCTTGGGACATTGTCGAAAAACGACAGAGTTAGAATTTGGGACGTTTTGGGCTCTAGCTTCAAAACGAAGCATCGGATTGGAAAACGGATTTCAGATTTGGAATCAGCGTCAAATTCTCTATCTGTATGGTGAGTTTCAAGGCAATCGGACAGAGAAAGTTTCGCTGACTCCCCCCCCCTCTGGAGAGCTTGCTTCGATCTTGGCTTCCAGTGGACGGATTTAGTCGTGCAATAGCTCGTTTGAAAGCTAAGAGTGAGACAAATTCACTGAAAGAATCGGCTTGTTCATATCTGTCTTCGTTTAGATGTGAGACGCCATTTAAGATCTTGGGACATTGTCGAAAAACGACAGAGTTAGAATTTGGGACGTTTTGGGCTCTAGCTTCAAAACGAAGCATCGGATTGGAAAACGGATTTCAGATTTGGAATCAGCGTCAAATTCTCTATCTGTATGGTGAGTTTCAAGGCAATCGGACAGAGAAAGTTTCGCTGACTCCCCCCCCCTCTGGAGAGCTTGCTTCGATCTTGGCTTCCAGTGGACGGATTTAGTCGTGCAATAGCTCGTTTGAAAGCTAAGAGTGAGACAAATTCACTGAAAGAATCGGCTTGTTCATATCTGTCTTCGTTTAGATGTGAGACGCCATTTAAGATCTTGGGACATTGTCGAAAAACGACAGAGTTAGAATTTGGGACGTTTTGGGCTCTAGCTTCAAAACGAAGCATCGGATTGGAAAACGGATTTCAGATTTGGAATCAGCGTCAAATTCTCTATCTGTATGGTGAGTTTCAAGGCAATCGGACAGAGAAAGTTTCGCTGACTCCCCCCCCCTCTGGAGAGCTTGCTTCGATCTTGGCTTCCAGTGGACGGATTTAGTCGTGCAATAGCTCGTTTGAAAGCTAAGAGTGAGACAAATTCACTGAAAGAATCGGCTTGTTCATATCTGTCTTCGTTTAGATGTGAGACGCCATTTAAGATCTTGGGACATTGTCGAAAAACGACAGAGTTAGAATTTGGGACGTTTTGGGCTCTAGCTTCAAAACGAAGCATCGGATTGGAAAACGGATTTCAGATTTGGAATCAGCGTCAAATTCTCTATCTGTATGGTGAGTTTCAAGGCAATCGGACAGAGAAAGTTTCGCTGACTCCCCCCCCCTCTGGAGAGCTTGCTTCGATCTTGGCTTCCAGTGGACGGATTTAGTCGTGCAATAGCTCGTTTGAAAGCTAAGAGTGAGACAAATTCACTGAAAGAATCGGCTTGTTCATATCTGTCTTCGTTTAGATGTGAGACGCCATTTAAGATCTTGGGACATTGTCGAAAAACGACAGAGTTAGAATTTGGGACGTTTTGGGCTCTAGCTTCAAAACGAAGCATCGGATTGGAAAACGGATTTCAGATTTGGAATCAGCGTCAAATTCTCTATCTGTATGGTGAGTTTCAAGGCAATCGGACAGAGAAAGTTTCGCTGACTCCCCCCCCTCTGGAGAGCTTGCTTCGATCTTGGCTTCCAGTGGACGGATTTAGTCGTGCAATAGCTCGTTTGAAAGCTAAGAGTGAGACAAATTCACTGAAAGAATCGGCTTGTTCATATCTGTCTTCGTTTAGATGTGAGACGCCATTTAAGATCTTGGGACATTGTCGAAAAACGACAGAGTTAGAATTTGGGACGTTTTGGGCTCTAGCTTCAAAACGAAGCATCGGATTGGAAAACGGATTTCAGATTTGGAATCAGCGTCAAATTCTCTATCTGTATGGTGAGTTTCAAGGCAATCGGACAGAGAAAGTTTCGCTGACTCCCCCCCCCTCTGGAGAGCTTGCTTCGATCTTGGCTTCCAGTGGACGGATTTAGTCGTGCAATAGCTCGTTTGAAAGCTAAGAGTGAGACAAATTCACTGAAAGAATCGGCTTGTTCATATCTGTCTTCGTTTAGATGTGAGACGCCATTTAAGATCTTGGGACATTGTCGAAAAACGACAGAGTTAGAATTTGGGACGTTTTGGGCTCTAGCTTCAAAACGAAGCATCGGATTGGAAAACGGATTTCAGATTTGGAATCAGCGTCAAATTCTCTATCTGTATGGTGAGTTTCAAGGCAATCGGACAGAGAAAGTTTCGCTGACTCCCCCCCCCTCTGGAGAGCTTGCTTCGATCTTGGCTTCCAGTGGACGGATTTAGTCGTGCAATAGCTCGTTTGAAAGCTAAGAGTGAGACAAATTCACTGAAAGAATCGGCTTGTTCATATCTGTCTTCGTTTAGATGTGAGACGCCATTTAAGATCTTGGGACATTGTCGAAAAACGACAGAGTTAGAATTTGGGACGTTTTGGGCTCTAGCTTCAAAACGAAGCATCGGATTGGAAAACGGATTTCAGATTTGGAATCAGCGTCAAATTCTCTATCTGTATGGTGAGTTTCAAGGCAATCGGACAGAGAAAGTTTCGCTGACTCCCCCCCCCTCTGGAGAGCTTGCTTCGATCTTGGCTTCCAGTGGACGGATTTAGTCGTGCAATAGCTCGTTTGAAAGCTAAGAGTGAGACAAATTCACTGAAAGAATCGGCTTGTTCATATCTGTCTTCGTTTAGATGTGAGACGCCATTTAAGATCTTGGGACATTGTCGAAAAACGACAGAGTTAGAATTTGGGACGTTTTGGGCTCTAGCTTCAAAACGAAGCATCGGATTGGAAAACGGATTTCAGATTTGGAATCAGCGTCAAATTCTCTATCTGTATGGTGAGTTTCAAGGCAATCGGACAGAGAAAGTTTCGCTGACTCCCCCCCCCTCTGGAGAGCTTGCTTCGATCTTGGCTTCCAGTGGACGGATTTAGTCGTGCAATAGCTCGTTTGAAAGCTAAGAGTGAGACAAATTCACTGAAAGAATCGGCTTGTTCATATCTGTCTTCGTTTAGATGTGAGACGCCATTTAAGATCTTGGGACATTGTCGAAAAACGACAGAGTTAGAATTTGGGACGTTTTGGGCTCTAGCTTCAAAACGAAGCATCGGATTGGAAAACGGATTTCAGATTTGGAATCAGCGTCAAATTCTCTATCTGTATGGTGAGTTTCAAGGCAATCGGACAGAGAAAGTTTCGCTGACTCCCCCCCCCTCTGGAGAGCTTGCTTCGATCTTGGCTTCCAGTGGACGGATTTAGTCGTGCAATAGCTCGTTTGAAAGCTAAGAGTGAGACAAATTCACTGAAAGAATCGGCTTGTTCATATCTGTCTTCGTTTAGATGTGAGACGCCATTTAAGATCTTGGGACATTGTCGAAAAAAGACAGAGTTAGAATTTGGGACGTTTTGGGCTCTAGCTTCAAAACGAAGCATCGGATTGGAAAACGGATTTCAGATTTGGAATCAGCGTCAAATTCTCTATCTGTATGGTGAGTTTCAAGGCAATCGGACAGAGAAAGTTTCGCTGACTCCCCCCCCTCTGGAGAGCTTGCTTCGATCTTGGCTTCCAGTGGACGGATTTAGTCGTGCAATAGCTCGTTTGAAAGCTAAGAGTGAGACAAATTCACTGAAAGAATCGGCTTGTTCATATCTGTCTTCGTTTAGATGTGAGACGCCATTTAAGATCTTGGGACATTGTCGAAAAACGACAGAGTTAGAATTTGGGACGTTTTGGGCTCTAGCTTCAAAACGAAGCATCGGATTGGAAAACGGATTTCAGATTTGGAATCAGCGTCAAATTCTCTATCTGTATGGTGAGTTTCAAGGCAATCGGACAGAGAAAGTTTCGCTGACTCCCCCCCCCTCTGGAGAGCTTGCTTCGATCTTGGCTTCCAGTGGACGGATTTAGTCGTGCAATAGCTCGTTTGAAAGCTAAGAGTGAGACAAATTCACTGAAAGAATCGGCTTGTTCATATCTGTCTTCGTTTAGATGTGAGACGCCATTTAAGATCTTGGGACATTGTCGAAAAACGACAGAGTTAGAATTTGGGACGTTTTGGGCTCTAGCTTCAAAACGAAGCATCGGATTGGAAAACGGATTTCAGATTTGGAATCAGCGTCAAATTCTCTATCTGTATGGTGAGTTTCAAGGCAATCGGACAGAGAAAGTTTCGCTGACTCCCCCCCCCTCTGGAGAGCTTGCTTCGATCTTGGCTTCCAGTGGACGGATTTAGTCGTGCAATAGCTCGTTTGAAAGCTAAGAGTGAGACAAATTCACTGAAAGAATCGGCTTGTTCATATCTGTCTTCGTTTAGATGTGAGACGCCATTTAAGATCTTGGGACATTGTCGAAAAACGACAGAGTTAGAATTTGGGACGTTTTGGGCTCTAGCTTCAAAACGAAGCATCGGATTGGAAAACGGATTTCAGATTTGGAATCAGCGTCAAATTCTCTATCTGTATGGTGAGTTTCAAGGCAATCGGACAGAGAAAGTTTCGCTGACTCCCCCCCCCTCTGGAGAGCTTGCTTCGATCTTGGCTTCCAGTGGACGGATTTAGTCGTGCAATAGCTCGTTTGAAAGCTAAGAGTGAGACAAATTCACTGAAAGAATCGGCTTGTTCATATCTGTCTTCGTTTAGATGTGAGACGCCATTTAAGATCTTGGGACATTGTCGAAAAACGACAGAGTTAGAATTTGGGACGTTTTGGGCTCTAGCTTCAAAACGAAGCATCGGATTGGAAAACGGATTTCAGATTTGGAATCAGCGTCAAATTCTCTATCTGTATGGTGAGTTTCAAGGCAATCGGACAGAGAAAGTTTCGCTGACTCCCCCCCCCTCTGGAGAGCTTGCTTCGATCTTGGCTTCCAGTGGACGGATTTAGTCGTGCAATAGCTCGTTTGAAAGCTAAGAGTGAGACAAATTCACTGAAAGAATCGGCTTGTTCATATCTGTCTTCGTTTAGATGTGAGACGCCATTTAAGATCTTGGGACATTGTCGAAAAACGACAGAGTTAGAATTTGGGACGTTTTGGGCTCTAGCTTCAAAACGAAGCATCGGATTGGAAAACGGATTTCAGATTTGGAATCAGCGTCAAATTCTCTATCTGTATGGTGAGTTTCAAGGCAATCGGACAGAGAAAGTTTCGCTGACTCCCCCCCCCTCTGGAGAGCTTGCTTCGATCTTGGCTTCCAGTGGACGGATTTAGTCGTGCAATAGCTCGTTTGAAAGCTAAGAGTGAGACAAATTCACTGAAAGAATCGGCTTGTTCATATCTGTCTTCGTTTAGATGTGAGACGCCATTTAAGATCTTGGGACATTGTCGAAAAAACGACAGAGTTAGAATTTGGGACGTTTTGGGCTCTAGCTTCAAAACGAAGCATCGGATTGGAAAACGGATTTCAGATTTGGAATCAGCGTCAAATTCTCTATCTGTATGGTGAGTTTCAAGGCAATCGGACAGAGAAAGTTTCGCTGACTCCCCCCCCCTCTGGAGAGCTTGCTTCGATCTTGGCTTCCAGTGGACGGATTTAGTCGTGCAATAGCTCGTTTGAAAGCTAAGAGTGAGACAAATTCACTGAAAGAATCGGCTTGTTCATATCTGTCTTCGTTTAGATGTGAGACGCCATTTAAGATCTTGGGACATTGTCGAAAAACGACAGAGTTAGAATTTGGGACGTTTTGGGCTCTAGCTTCAAAACGAAGCATCGGATTGGAAAACGGATTTCAGATTTGGAATCAGCGTCAAATTCTCTATCTGTATGGTGAGTTTCAAGGCAATCGGACAGAGAAAGTTTCGCTGACTCCCCCCCCCTCTGGAGAGCTTGCTTCGATCTTGGCTTCCAGTGGACGGATTTAGTCGTGCAATAGCTCGTTTGAAAGCTAAGAGTGAGACAAATTCACTGAAAGAATCGGCTTGTTCATATCTGTCTTCGTTTAGATGTGAGACGCCATTTAAGATCTTGGGACATTGTCGAAAAACGACAGAGTTAGAATTTGGGACGTTTTGGGCTCTAGCTTCAAAACGAAGCATCGGATTGGAAAACGGATTTCAGATTTGGAATCAGCGTCAAATTCTCTATCTGTATGGTGAGTTTCAAGGCAATCGGACAGAGAAAGTTTCGCTGACTCCCCCCCCCTCTGGAGAGCTTGCTTCGATCTTGGCTTCCAGTGGACGGATTTAGTCGTGCAATAGCTCGTTTGAAAGCTAAGAGTGAGACAAATTCACTGAAAGAATCGGCTTGTTCATATCTGTCTTCGTTTAGATGTGAGACGCCATTTAAGATCTTGGGACATTGTCGAAAAACGACAGAGTTAGAATTTGGGACGTTTTGGGCTCTAGCTTCAAAACGAAGCATCGGATTGGAAAACGGATTTCAGATTTGGAATCAGCGTCAAATTCTCTATCTGTATGGTGAGTTTCAAGGCAATCGGACAGAGAAAGTTTCGCTGACTCCCCCCCCCTCTGGAGAGCTTGCTTCGATCTTGGCTTCCAGTGGACGGATTTAGTCGTGCAATAGCTCGTTTGAAAGCTAAGAGTGAGACAAATTCACTGAAAGAATCGGCTTGTTCATATCTGTCTTCGTTTAGATGTGAGACGCCATTTAAGATCTTGGGACATTGTCGAAAAACGACAGAGTTAGAATTTGGGACGTTTTGGGCTCTAGCTTCAAAACGAAGCATCGGATTGGAAAACGGATTTCAGATTTGGAATCAGCGTCAAATTCTCTATCTGTATGGTGAGTTTCAAGGCAATCGGACAGAGAAAGTTTCGCTGACTCCCCCCCCTCTGGAGAGCTTGCTTCGATCTTGGCTTCCAGTGGACGGATTTAGTCGTGCAATAGCTCGTTTGAAAGCTAAGAGTGAGACAAATTCACTGAAAGAATCGGCTTGTTCATATCTGTCTTCGTTTAGATGTGAGACGCCATTTAAGATCTTGGGACATTGTCGAAAAACGACAGAGTTAGAATTTGGGACGTTTTGGGCTCTAGCTTCAAAACGAAGCATCGGATTGGAAAACGGATTTCAGATTTGGAATCAGCGTCAAATTCTCTATCTGTATGGTGAGTTTCAAGGCAATCGGACAGAGAAAGTTTCGCTGACTCCCCCCCCCTCTGGAGAGCTTGCTTCGATCTTGGCTTCCAGTGGACGGATTTAGTCGTGCAATAGCTCGTTTGAAAGCTAAGAGTGAGACAAATTCACTGAAAGAATCGGCTTGTTCATATCTGTCTTCGTTTAGATGTGAGACGCCATTTAAGATCTTGGGACATTGTCGAAAAACGACAGAGTTAGAATTTGGGACGTTTTGGGCTCTAGCTTCAAAACGAAGCATCGGATTGGAAAACGGATTTCAGATTTGGAATCAGCGTCAAATTCTCTATCTGTATGGTGAGTTTCAAGGCAATCGGACAGAGAAAGTTTCGCTGACTCCCCCCCCTCTGGAGAGCTTGCTTCGATCTTGGCTTCCAGTGGACGGATTTAGTCGTGCAATAGCTCGTTTGAAAGCTAAGAGTGAGACAAATTCACTGAAAGAATCGGCTTGTTCATATCTGTCTTCGTTTAGATGTGAGACGCCATTTAAGATCTTGGGACATTGTCGAAAAACGACAGAGTTAGAATTTGGGACGTTTTGGGCTCTAGCTTCAAAACGAAGCATCGGATTGGAAAACGGATTTCAGATTTGGAATCAGCGTCAAATTCTCTATCTGTATGGTGAGTTTCAAGGCAATCGGACAGAGAAAGTTTCGCTGACTCCCCCCCCCTCTGGAGAGCTTGCTTCGATCTTGGCTTCCAGTGGACGGATTTAGTCGTGCAATAGCTCGTTTGAAAGCTAAGAGTGAGACAAATTCACTGAAAGAATCGGCTTGTTCATATCTGTCTTCGTTTAGATGTGAGACGCCATTTAAGATCTTGGGACATTGTCGAAAAACGACAGAGTTAGAATTTGGGACGTTTTGGGCTCTAGCTTCAAAACGAAGCATCGGATTGGAAAACGGATTTCAGATTTGGAATCAGCGTCAAATTCTCTATCTGTATGGTGAGTTTCAAGGCAATCGGACAGAGAAAGTTTCGCTGACTCCCCCCCCTCTGGAGAGCTTGCTTCGATCTTGGCTTCCAGTGGACGGATTTAGTCGTGCAATAGCTCGTTTGAAAGCTAAGAGTGAGACAAATTCACTGAAAGAATCGGCTTGTTCATATCTGTCTTCGTTTAGATGTGAGACGCCATTTAAGATCTTGGGACATTGTCGAAAAACGACAGAGTTAGAATTTGGGACGTTTTGGGCTCTAGCTTCAAAACGAAGCATCGGATTGGAAAACGGATTTCAGATTTGGAATCAGCGTCAAATTCTCTATCTGTATGGTGAGTTTCAAGGCAATCGGACAGAGAAAGTTTCGCTGACTCCCCCCCCCTCTGGAGAGCTTGCTTCGATCTTGGCTTCCAGTGGACGGATTTAGTCGTGCAATAGCTCGTTTGAAAGCTAAGAGTGAGACAAATTCACTGAAAGAATCGGCTTGTTCATATCTGTCTTCGTTTAGATGTGAGACGCCATTTAAGATCTTGGGACATTGTCGAAAAACGACAGAGTTAGAATTTGGGACGTTTTGGGCTCTAGCTTCAAAACGAAGCATCGGATTGGAAAACGGATTTCAGATTTGGAATCAGCGTCAAATTCTCTATCTGTATGGTGAGTTTCAAGGCAATCGGACAGAGAAAGTTTCGCTGACTCCCCCCCCCTCTGGAGAGCTTGCTTCGATCTTGGCTTCCAGTGGACGGATTTAGTCGTGCAATAGCTCGTTTGAAAGCTAAGAGTGAGACAAATTCACTGAAAGAATCGGCTTGTTCATATCTGTCTTCGTTTAGATGTGAGACGCCATTTAAGATCTTGGGACATTGTCGAAAAACGACAGAGTTAGAATTTGGGACGTTTTGGGCTCTAGCTTCAAAACGAAGCATCGGATTGGAAAACGGATTTCAGATTTGGAATCAGCGTCAAATTCTCTATCTGTATGGTGAGTTTCAAGGCAATCGGACAGAGAAAGTTTCGCTGACTCCCCCCCCCTCTGGAGAGCTTGCTTCGATCTTGGCTTCCAGTGGACGGATTTAGTCGTGCAATAGCTCGTTTGAAAGCTAAGAGTGAGACAAATTCACTGAAAGAATCGGCTTGTTCATATCTGTCTTCGTTTAGATGTGAGACGCCATTTAAGATCTTGGGACATTGTCGAAAAACGACAGAGTTAGAATTTGGGACGTTTTGGGCTCTAGCTTCAAAACGAAGCATCGGATTGGAAAACGGATTTCAGATTTGGAATCAGCGTCAAATTCTCTATCTGTATGGTGAGTTTCAAGGCAATCGGACAGAGAAAGTTTCGCTGACTCCCCCCCCCTCTGGAGAGCTTGCTTCGATCTTGGCTTCCAGTGGACGGATTTAGTCGTGCAATAGCTCGTTTGAAAGCTAAGAGTGAGACAAATTCACTGAAAGAATCGGCTTGTTCATATCTGTCTTCGTTTAGATGTGAGACGCCATTTAAGATCTTGGGACATTGTCGAAAAACGACAGAGTTAGAATTTGGGACGTTTTGGGCTCTAGCTTCAAAACGAAGCATCGGATTGGAAAACGGATTTCAGATTTGGAATCAGCGTCAAATTCTCTATCTGTATGGTGAGTTTCAAGGCAATCGGACAGAGAAAGTTTCGCTGACTCCCCCCCCCTCTGGAGAGCTTGCTTCGATCTTGGCTTCCAGTGGACGGATTTAGTCGTGCAATAGCTCGTTTGAAAGCTAAGAGTGAGACAAATTCACTGAAAGAATCGGCTTGTTCATATCTGTCTTCGTTTAGATGTGAGACGCCATTTAAGATTTTGGACATTGTCGAAAAACGACAGAGTTAGAATTTGGGACGTTTTGGGCTCTAGCTTCAAAACGAAGCATCGGATTGGAAAACGGATTTCAGATTTGGAATCAGCGTCAAATTCTCTATCTGTATGGTGAGTTTCAAGGCAATCGGACAGAGAAAGTTTCGCTGACTCCCCCCCCCTCTGGAGAGCTTGCTTCGATCTTGGCTTCCAGTGGACGGATTTAGTCGTGCAATAGCTCGTTTGAAAGCTAAGAGTGAGACAAATTCACTGAAAGAATCGGCTTGTTCATATCTGTCTTCGTTTAGATGTGAGACGCCATTTAAGATCTTGGGACATTGTCGAAAAACGACAGAGTTAGAATTTGGGACGTTTTGGGCTCTAGCTTCAAAACGAAGCATCGGATTGGAAAACGGATTTCAGATTTGGAATCAGCGTCAAATTCTCTATCTGTATGGTGAGTTTCAAGGCAATCGGACAGAGAAAGTTTCGCTGACTCCCCCCCCCTCTGGAGAGCTTGCTTCGATCTTGGCTTCCAGTGGACGGATTTAGTCGTGCAATAGCTCGTTTGAAAGCTAAGAGTGAGACAAATTCACTGAAAGAATCGGCTTGTTCATATCTGTCTTCGTTTAGATGTGAGACGCCATTTAAGATCTTGGGACATTGTCGAAAAACGACAGAGTTAGAATTTGGGACGTTTTGGGCTCTAGCTTCAAAACGAAGCATCGGATTGGAAAACGGATTTCAGATTTGGAATCAGCGTCAAATTCTCTATCTGTATGGTGAGTTTCAAAGCAATCGGACAGAGAAAGTTTCGCTGACTCCCCCCCCCTCTGGAGAGCTTGCTTCGATCTTGGCTTCCAGTGGACGGATTTAGTCGTGCAATAGCTCGTTTGAAAGCTAAGAGTGAGACAAATTCACTGAAAGAATCGGCTTGTTCATATCTGTCTTCGTTTAGATGTGAGACGCCATTTAAGATCTTGGGACATTGTCGAAAAACGACAGAGTTAGAATTTGGGACGTTTTGGGCTCTAGCTTCAAAACGAAGCATCGGATTGGAAAACGGATTTCAGATTTGGAATCAGCGTCAAATTCTCTATCTGTATGGTGAGTTTCAAGGCAATCGACAGAGAAAGTTTCGCTGACTCCCCCCCCTCTGGAGAGCTTGCTTCGATCTTGGCTTCCAGTGGACGGATTTAGTCGTGCCATAGCTCGTTTGAAAGCTAAGAGTGAGACAAATTCACTGAAAGAATCGGCTTGTTCCTATCTGTCTTCGTTTAGATGTGAGACGCCATTTAAGATTTTGGGACATTGTCGAAAAACGACAGAGTTAGAATTTGGGACGTTTTGGGCTGTAGCTTCAAAACGAAGCATCGGATTGGAAAACGGATTTCAGATTTGGAATCAGCGTCAAATTCTCTATCTGTATGGTGAGTTTCAAGTCAATCGGACAGAGAAAGTTTCGCTGACTCCCCCCCCCTCTGGAGAGCTTG
>CAJQUW010002212.1:0-227482 GCA_907163375.1 Prostheceraeus crozeri | reverse complement strand
TGGGCAGTCTTCGGACTGGCGAATACTATCATTAAGTTGAATCTGCTATCAGTCAACTTGAACGTTGCAAATGAAGTTCGGTGTAATACTTCCTTTCGACGGGCGTTCCTGTAAAGGGCGGCGGTGAAACCCGTAGCTATGTATACCGCAAGGGACATTCGGCAATGGTCAATCTTGTTTAACCTCTCTGCGTCATGTTTGCAAGTGATTGCCTCTGTCTCAACGTAGTATGCATTCGCGCCAGGGCGACATTTAGCCAACTGCCGAAGGTTGCCTAAAACTTTCCATTGCATACGTTATGAGAACCATGAGTTCTACCTGTCTCTATCAATGAAACGAATTGATGAATGGAATGAAATGGGAGGACACTCACGCGCCACACGCAACATAACACACTTCTCTCTTCCGTAGTCTAACAAGCTCTTTACACATGGATCGCAGTCGATTGCTATCCCTGTATCAGAAGTGTAAGCTATCTTAATTTTATTTGACACTATTTCATCTATCATCATCGTCCATATGAAATGTTTTAAGATTTACAAGTTAGACTAAGCGTGCTACTATTTCCAAATGAAAAAAGTATACATGGTTAAATCATCCACTTAAGCCCATCCGTAGTCTAACAGGCTCTTTACACATGGATCGCAGTCGATTACTATCCCTGTATCAGAAGTGTAAGCTATCTTAATTTATTTGACACTATTTCATCTACCATCATCGTCCATATGAAATGTTTTAAGATTTACAAGTTAGACTAAGCGTGCTACTATTTCCAAATGAAAATGTATACATGGTTAAATCATCCACTGAAGCCCCATTCAAGTACGTCAGTATGAAAGCAAAGATAATATGAAATAAAAATTTATTATGGCATGTATTTCAAAAGGTCTTCATCGTCAATATCGTCCCAGAGTCTGGCTTCACATAGATAACAAAAACAGTTCAGTTGCTTTAATCGTTCTTCCACTGCGAGCCTCACTTTATCAATATACTCCCACTCCTCCATAGTTCGTGGCTGGGAGCTAGGGGTGTACCACTCCCATAATTGGTGGAGGAATTTCGTGCTGGTGATCTCCATCACATCGTCAGTATCGTACTGGAGATACTTCCACCTCACGCCTGTTAAGTCGGGACACTCCTTCTCACATACACTCTCTTCGTTGTCCGCTGGTAATAACACCTTCTCTACCTTCGTTGGAGCGTTTGGTGTTGAGGATGGAGAAGAGAATTTTGTGTTTGGTGTTGTCGGAGGGCTTGTCATGTTGACTGTGAATAATAACTTTGAAATGTTTTCTAATTCTTAAGTATCAACAAGCAACCAATCAGAATGAACAGCCAATGAATGATGAATATGAAAGTATATATGTAAAGTGACATTCGTGTCATTTCACTCTGTCTTTGAGACGCATAAGTGAACTGTTGTCTAGCGAATTCTATTATTATTTGAGGCGTACAAGTGAATTCCAAATTTGAGACGTATTATTTGAGTGAAGTCTCTATCTTGTTGAAGTATCAAGCTTAAACATAATTTCGTTGAAATGGTAAGTTGAAAATTTCTTCACTCATCTCCCTCAAACGTGTGGCTAATAGCATCTTCCTCAATTTCAGGCATCAACTTCATCACCAACGCCCTCCCTTCTCGAGGAAAGTTTAGAGTTGTTGAGTCAAGGTAGGTTGTAACATTACACTGAGACTTGAACAGAGATGAAAGAATGATTTCTCTTTCAGGTGATGTGAGTTCCAGCTCAGGACTCTCGCGACAAGGCAACGAGTGGGAATGTGCCGACTGCGGACATATGTTTACAAGGAAGCACAGTCTCCTTCGACACATCAAACAACGTGTGTGTCAACGCAAAGCGGCGTCAATCTCCGGAGGTGAAGTTGATTCTGACGATGACATCTCCTTTCCTTGCGATTTGTGCCCTCTTTCTTTTGATAGTCACTTTCAGCGATCTTCGCACAGACTTCAACACACGCATGCAAATGATCACTACACCAACGGTACCTCTACCATCTCCCTCATTAATGTTTCACATAATAATTTAGTACGCGACTACTGCATGGAGTCCAATACTCAAATAGTAGATTTTCCTGAGTGGCTCCTTCAAAATTCAAACATTATCGAAGCGCTCTTCAACAATTTAGACAATTTTAGAATGAAGGCGCTCATCTACCTTAAACTAAAATATATTAAAATAGATTTTCAAACGGGTCAAGTGACGGAGAGAATACAGTTTCATGTTCCTTCCTCTTCCGCAACCGAAGTTGTAGACTGCGAGTCTTGGCTAAATTTTCACATTCAATGTTTAAAATCAAATGTAGATAAATTCAATCAACGCGACAGCGCTCTCATTTTTGATGGTGTGGACTCAGCCATATTCAAAATTTCACTATTAGAAAGTCATGCAGCTCGAGGTACATTTAAACTACCAAAAACGTTGTATAATAAGAAAGCTGTCATCAATGTCGATTGTAAATCACAGTGTTTCAAATATGCAGTCCTATCCATCCTTCACTATAATGATATCAACGCGAATCGAAATCATACCTATAGCTATAGACAGTGGGAGGATGAACTAGACTTTGAAGGTTGTGATAGTAACAACATGAAAATCAAAGATGTAGAAACGTTCGAAAAACATAATAAGATTAAAATTGTCGTTCACGTGTGGGAGAAGGGGTTGAAGGGTGCCCGCTATGATTCACGTTCAACTTGTTATGAACGTGTAGTCAACCTCTTATTAGTAAAACAAGATGATAGCGAGGAATGGCACTACTGTGGTATTCCCAAAATCTCTCGCTTGTACACTCACTTGGGGCACTCTAAAAGAGGTGAACATTTTGTATGCGACCGCTGCATCCGCTCCTTTTGGAGTAAAGATAAATTTGAAACTCACTATGAATGGTGCAAGCGAGGTAAATTACAAATGGAACGCATGCCCAAAGATAAAATATTTTCACATAGGGATAATGGTGACGAATTAAGTCCCCTGCGTATCATTTACGCAGACATAGAATGCTACATTGATGATATCATCCACAAGCCAGCAGCCATATCCTGCTATGAAGTATGGCATGACCACTTTAGGAATAGACAAAACAAAATGCATACTTGGCAAGGTGAAGACTGCATTTCAAAATTTCTAGAATTTCTCGATAAAGCTGCTAAATTTCAACAATCATATGATTCCCAATTGCAGCGTAAGTCACTACATATGTCAGATGAAGACAAACAAAAATTTGAAAGTTGCACATCCTGTCCTAAATGTCATAAAACGTTTGATGACGATAAAATCAAGAAAGTGCGTGATCATGATCACATCACTGGTAAATTTAGAAACGCACTCTGCTCCAAATGTAACTTTTCACTTAGGTTGAGACGTCGTGTACTACCCGTCATTTTTCATAACTTTAAGGGCTATGACAGTCATATGCTCATAAAAGGAGGGTTGAGCCAGATGAAATCGTGGCAGTTTAATGTAATAGCACAAACGAGAGAAAAATTCATGGCAATGACAGCAAAAGTACCAGTAGATAAAACTAAAGAAAATAAGACAGTCTTCTTCGAAATAAAATTTTTAGATTCATTTCAATTCATGTCAGCGTCACTAGCTTCTCTCGTTCGAAATCTCAAGTTTCTTCCCATAGTCAAACTTTGAAGAAACACTATCCAAACTTAACGGATGAAATAATCACTCGCAAAGGAGTCTTTCCTTATGCGTATTTTAGCTCAATGTCTAAACTAAATGAAACAACCCTTCCTTCCATTGACAAATTCAAAAACGATTTGACGGGTGAAGATTGTCCAGTAGAGGACTATGAACATGCTCAAGAGGCATGGTTAAAATTTGATTGTAAAACGTTTGGTGATTATATGATCGCTTACTTAGAATTAGATGTCATTTTGCTGGCTGATGTCTTTCAGGAATTTCGACGAGTGGCATTAGAAGAAGACAAATTAGATCCTGTCCACTTTGTCAGTCTACCAGCCATGTCCTTTAAATCAGCCTTTAAAATGACTGGTGAGACCATTCATCTCTTACAAGACCCGGAGATGTATAATATATTTGAGCGCGGAATACGCGGTGGTCTCACATTTGTAAATAAACATCATATAAAATCTGAAACAGTAGGTGATGATCATATCCACCTAAAGTACTATGACCAAAATAATTTATATGGCAGTTCACTGTCTAAACCACTACCTCATTCCGAGTTTAGTTGGTTAAATCAAGATGAGCTTGAGTATTACTCCAACCCTTCAAACATACTGAAGATTCCAGATGAAGGTGATTGGGGATATTATTTTGAAGTGGATTTGATTTATCCAAATAGCATTAAAAATAAAACTGCTGATTTCCCACTCGCACCTGAATCTGGTGAAGTGACTGAAGATATGTTTTCACCATTCATGTCACAATTTCATAATAACTTAATAGAGTGTGGACAGCCAAGGTATAAACCATGCCGCAAACTTTTACTCACCCAATATGATAAGAAAAATTATCTCGTACACTTCTGCATATTAAAATTCTATTTAGAAATGGGCATGCTTCTAAAGTCAGTTCACCGCATTATCAAATTTAGACAGAAAGCCTTCCTCAAACCCTACATAGATAGTAACAGTCAAAAACGTGCACTCGCCCAAAATAATTTTGAAAAGGATTTTTATAAATATAAGAATAACAGTCTATTCGGAAAGACCATGGAGGATGTTGGAAAACGTATGAATTACAAACTAGTCGTTGAAGAACAAAAATATCACAAATTGACCTCATCACCTCTTTTCATTGATAGAGACATCATCGATGATGATCTTGTAGGTGTTAAAATGATAAAATCTGAAGTTGAGTTGTGCAAGCCCATCTATATTGGCCAAGCTGTACTAGATTACTCTAAGCTTGAAATGTACCAACTCTTTTATAAAATACTAAAACCATGTCCTCTCGTAAAAGAGGTTCGCTTGTTGGGTGGTGATACAGATAGTTTCTTTTTAGGAATTACGACTCAAAAAGATTTAAATTTTAATGAAGTAGGCAAGTCATTAGAAAAATATTTCGACACATCTAACTACAATCCCACTCATCCACTCTATTCCATACAGAATAAAGCCAAACTTGGTTGTTTTAAGGATGAAACAGCAGGAAAGGAAATAGATGAAATGATTCTCCTCCGTCCTAAAATGTATTCCATGAAATTAAAAGAATGTGCAGATAGTATTAAGCGTGCTAAAGGTATATCAAAATCCATTGTCCAAAAAATGAAACATCGGTCCTATAAGAAGGCCTATAAAAATAAAAATATAACGTTTGTCAATATGACAATCTTAAAATCTCAAGTTCATACTGTGAAAACGTACACGTTCAAGAAACGAGCACTTTCAGCATGGGAGGATAAGAGGTGTTGGATAGGACATAACACATCTCTTCCACATGGACATCCTGACACAAACATACCTCCACCCAAAAGAATAAACTCACGCTACCACATTCAGGAGATGTATTGACATAATCAACTTTAACTCAGTATTTTGATGTTGCTTTTTGTAGATATACATGGTTGTTTTATGTATCGCATGAGATCGTTTCTTCCTTCCGAATATATGCCTACAGTCAGCCCATTCCCCCTATATCTGTGAAAAGACTTTTTCATATACATATTTTTATTTCAATAAACATATCACAATGACTTCACTTTGTTTTCCGAAACACTAAAGTTACGAAGGATTTAGTATCTTTCACATGGATGCACTCTTGTAAACCATTGGTAATTTTGATAGCAATAGAGGGTATAGTTTGTTTGACGACGGGATGATAGAAAATAGATTCAAACATCTTCTCGACTATTCCATATGAAGCGTCTTTATCATGAATGAAATCACGTAAAATGTATTCTTTTTTCTCACCAACAGAAATAGGTAGAATCAAATCACTTTGAATGTAAAGGTGCTGTTCATGTTTATCAAGTGTCATTGGTGTTTCTATACCAATCGTATGCGCAGCAGCAAACACAGTTTGTAGCATTGAAAAACCAAAGAGTTTTTTCAAATTTTTACTCAATTGACATTGAATGTCATCACCCAGTTTCAGAACAACGCGTTGATTTTCAATTGAAAACGAAATGTGGTGTGTCTTTACATCATATTTACTTTTCATCACATGCTTCAACTTCTGTTGTATATAAGGATTTACTACATGAATGAAGCTTTCAACTGTATGATATAGACGCGGCATTATATTGATAGCAACTTTAGATTCTTCATAAGACTGGTAAATTTTCTTGATGCGATCGCCATAGATGTCCACCCACCATTCATCATTAACTGAATCAGCTTTAGTGTGATATTCATGAGAAGTATACACCAGACCGCTTCCAATAATAGGTGTATAATGTCTTACAAAATGACGCAAGGTTGGAGAGAAATAAACTGTAAGTTTGTCATTATATTTCTGAATAACCAACTTATTTTTGTCCGCCATAATTTTCTCTCCATACTTCTTACCCACAGTCTCATTCCATCGTTTTACTAACTCAATAAGTGATAAAGGTTGAACACCACGCTTTTTCAAAATGATGCGTTCTTCGCATTCTACAACATCTTCATCAAATATTTTAAATCTATAATGAAATTTGTTGATTCGATTTGAATAAACTTTTTTAACATTTGCAGTAGCAATTGACGTTAGATGTAGTCCATGACCAAAACCAAGATGTGGATAGAATTCACTATCCAACCTCAGTGTAAGACCTTTAGTAAAAGAATGAAAGCGGAGGAACTGTCTCCCACTCCAATGATAGATAGTAAACTCATAAGCTTTCTGATTTTTATTCTTCATGATGGAAGTATTACCACTGTTGAATGCCTTAATAATTTTCTCATTCCAAATGGTTCATAAGAATCTGATTTTATCTGAATCCATTCATAGTTCCACTTTCCATCTGATGTTAAATTGTATGGGAACTGAAATGCATTATTCATCGTTATTCCATCATGGGTGCGAGGAGTCAATATCATTTCTTCCAAATCATTCACATTCTGAATATTGCCATCATAGCAAATACTAGAAACGCCAACCTCCCATTCACCTTCTAAATGCAGTGGGCGATTTAATTCTACTCGATAGTCTGATGGTTTATTTTTGGGAAATTTATTCATAGAAGCATTACTGGGTAAGTAGATTAGAAACGAGTCCTTATTTTCACTTTCCATATTATTCACATTGGAAAAATATATTAGCATACTTTTGCATTAACTCTTCATTCGGAAATGGAGTGTGATACTTGTCACAGCATCTTTATGAAAAGGAATCAACGCACCAGCATCGTCATAAATGGCAATATCAATTTGTGGGATGTAGTTTGATTTCAGCTTTGTATAATGCACTTTCTTGAAAGTATGCTCAGATAAAATACTGCAGCTTTTTGGCTGGTATGGTATCATTGCTAGCAATGGAGCTTCAACATCTCCCACACGTACATCTTCACCAATATTGGAATATATCTGAAAATAGTTAATACGACGCGATAGCGACATGTCTGCGCTAGCTTTGGTTACAGTACCACTTTTAAAGATATTTTGATCAAAACCCAAAATGTCCATTAGAGTTTTATCCATCATTAGTTCAATACCTTTTCCACTTATAGTGAGAGACAAAGTACCTTCTTTTTCAGAAAATGAAATATGTTGCTCATTAATCACTTCATTTAAATAATCTACAACCAATTTAACTGAAGTAATGATGCGAGGCATCAACACTCTTGTTTCATGTAAGATACCACCTAAAGGCTCTACACACTTTCTGTATAAAGATACGCTCCATTCTGTATCAAATTGATTTGACCTTTCACATGGTAAATGTTGCATATTAAATTTTCCATGAACAGCTGCAGAATGATGTCGCAAGAACTGATGAAAATCTTTTGAACAAACTAAAACTAGATCATCATCATTTAATTTGCTTATTGCAATATGATTAGATGATTTAATATAAGTCAATGTTGCCACTTGTTTACCATCAACTCGAAGGAGATAATTAAATTTCTTCAATAATGTTTCAGGAGTCATGTTTGTCTTCCTTGGCTTAATCACAATCTTCTTCACCAACGTCTTCTCATTTTTTGGAATAAGATCTACATAATAAGCTTCCTCTCGATATATTAACTGTTTATGACCACTTATGTGGTAATTAACGTTAAAATTATCATAGCTTGTTAAGGCGCTAGCGAGGTAGCCTAAATCATTTCTTAAACTTGGACTTAAACCAACAATCCAATCTTTCTCAACTACATGATGTATATAAGTATAATCATCATTGTGCGGAGTAAATTGGACAATATGTTTACACGCTTTATTCAAGAAATCATATATAAACTTTTTACATAATAAGAGATCTTTCTTTGGCCACTGTGGAATGTATACTCGGCACCCCTTTTCACATTGGTAAGCAGCTGTACGTCTCATTAATAGTCATCACCTCATGATCAAAAGTATAGACACAGTTGCTATAAACAAGTTGAGTGACACCCACTTCCCAATTCCCATTTAGCTGTTGTGTATGATCAATGGGAGTAGAAAAGAGTGCGGCTCGATTACTAGCAAATCTATTTGCGGCCGCATTGCTAAGCAAAATATGATAAAACGACATTTTTATATTGCTGATCTGCGACTTTGCATAACATCATGAAGACTTGGATTTTGGACTCTCTACAATATATCAGAGTTGATCGTGATGGAAACGTTCATTTCAAAAATTCTCATGGTCATACATCAAGAGGAATTATATTACATGGCGACAATTTTTTAATCTTAATGATATCATGAGGGATTTGGAATATTTTGAAACATTAAGATTCATCTCCTTGGGTGATCAAGTTTGGCTTCAACATTACAGAAATGAAATTAAAATCTGCCATTCGCATTCCGCAAACTGTTTTTCATTTCGCAAATACAATTGGGAGAAGTATAGAAGATACATACATCGCTCCATCATGACATTTATTCGTCGTGAGTTCATCGCCCTACTATGCAAATCTTAATCAGACATGATTACCACGCACCATGAGTTGGAAATTAGATTCCCTACAACGTATTGAAACGGATCATGATCGAAACGTCTATTTCAAAGATTCAACTGGAAATGTGAGAAGAGAGTTTGCTTTATCTTATCGTCATTTTCAATCTCTACATCATATCATGAAGGATTTGAAATACTTCTATATGAAAAGACATTCACGTATTGGAAATCGCATCTGGCTGCGCGTCAACAATCGGCGAATTCAACTCTATCATTCCCAACTTCATACTAACTTCACATTTCATCAAGGTAGTTGGGAAAAGTATAAAAGGAAGGTACATCGCTCAATTTACTCATTCTTTCATCATGAAGCGCCATCGCTACACCATCGTCAACATTCTCCGTCGCTTCAGACTCTACACCAAAATCGATCTCACCACATTACACCAACACCTTCCAAACAGCAAGTATTACCCGGGCCAACCTCAAATGTTAGTGGTGAAGATGAACAATTCACGGAATCTTCAACTCTTCCCAAATGGGACTGTACAGATTCTCGGTGCCCTTTCTCATTCATCGGCGCAGTCAATGCGCTTAGAGCTACAAAGAATACTACGTCGGATATGGAAGAGGGAGAGGTGTGTGATGTCGAATCTGACTGTGGACAATATGGTGATCTCTACTCAATTGAGTGACAGTCTATCATTTTTGAAGATTCGTACCAGCAGTTACAATTTGTGTTATGAACCCGAACTTTTTCCTGCAGCTCTCATTAGTTGTTGGTTACCTGTGCATGTGGCAATCTTTCATAATAGTAAAGTGATCATTACTGGACTAAAATCTCATGTACAAGCAAATGTGATCCTAGACTATCTCATTGAGTATGTACGTACCCAGCGGATTGTAAAATAAAAAACAATTTTTCCAACATGATGCTTTTATTTCAAATCATGATAGAACTTACAAATCATTTTTTCATTAGAGGATGGATTACATGAAAAGTTTTGAATAACAGATGCAAATCGAGATACATGTAAACGTTTTAAGATGAAGTACAGTACAAAAGCACCACACGTTGATGAAAGTGGATGTTGTAGTATGCGTTCATTTCGCTGATATTGAGGCGTATGTTTTCTCAACCAATGCTGTGTTGGTATATTTGGAGGTTGAGCAAGATAGTCAAATAGTTCACCACGTCGGTCTTCTCCAATAAAGATCGCTTTCCAATGCTCACCGCCTAAATTCTGCGAATGAGTGTTTAGCACAATAAAGATGGGATAGTGATTTACTGCAGGTGGTAAGGTATCGAGTGAATAGACATTATCGAAAGCTTTCAACGTCGCTTCGTCTGCATTACGCTGCACTTTAGTCTTAATATCGTCAGCAGTCAACCAACTCATTAACGATTATACTGAAGAATCACGTCACGATACTTTGTAATTTCAATATTTGAATCGAAGACTGCATAAATTAATACATTGATCGTCTCAGGTAGTGTTCTTTTGAACGTCAAATCCAAACGAATATTATGAGGCACGTTCGCTTGACGATAGGGTGCACTAATATCGCTGTCAGCAGTCAAATCAAATGCATAAATAGTATATCCACTCTTAAACTCTTTCATAGTCAGTCCGTTGGTGTCATCCGTATTGTAAAAGCCAAAGACATTCATAAAATCAACATAACTGCGCATAAATTGATCCGCAGCAAAATCTGGTTTGTAGGGTGGACCAGGATGACTCACACCATTTACACGTAAAGCAATTTCACTTAACTGATTGTGTTTAAAATTGAAAGGATTCTTCTTTATATTACCATTAAATGCATCATTTTCAACCATTGCCACCATGAGGAGCTTCGGTGCTTCCGATGGAAAGAGGCCATCTTTCATGAAACTCTTTTGATCTTTCGGAATTGTAAAGGTGAGAAGCTTTGTATGCTGAACGGGGTAAATGGCATTTTGGCAGTTAAGGCCTTTAGCATGCCCTCTAATGACACTTGGATTCGGTACTACTCGACGAATGTAAAGTGCAATATCTTCCACATGAATTCTAAAATTGTCAACTTTAGCAAATGCATTCAGCGCAAATTCAGGCTTATTCAATGTCAGCTTGAGTCGCATGCTGGTATTACAGAGTAAAAACTTTGACTGTCTAAAGAAGTCTAAATTCAGCGGACCATATAGCTGACATACTTTACTATCTTTAATCATAGCAGATCGCTTTACAAAGCCACTGTTTGTTTCAACATCAAATTTTCCTGCTTCATCTCTGTACCATCCCATGGCTTCCATATGACTTTTCTGTGCTGCTGGATGAAACTGTGATACATGATTGAAATATGATTTATAGGGATAATCGCTTTGACCACCTTCCACCTGCTGCTCTCCAATCGTTAGAGAAACATCGCGAAGTAATGTAGTCAATGGTAAATTGTTCAGTCCAACTTTATGTGCATCGTCAATAGCAGTTCCATCTGCTTGCTGAATTCTAAACCTCAAATCAAGCATCGCATAACTCAAATCTATGTAGTCATCACTACCACCAGGAATAACAAATTCAATGGGGCCAGCATTCTCAGCTGTTCGAGGATGATAATCTACAATACTTGAACTAAGAATATCTGTCTGTATGGCTTGTTGATCGAACAAACAAAAACCGGAAGTTTTACACTCCATGATTAGAAGTTATAGCAGCGTCGTCGTTTAGCGCCTGATGAATGATTAGAGCCTCTGCGACGTTTGCGTGAATGCCTTTTGACTGAAGATCGCACCTTACCAGCTCCGCGATGTTTCCTCCTTCCTTTATTCATTCGTTTAGGTGATTTCTTTCCTTGAGTAACACCAGCAAAGGTCTGCTTCAATGTTTTTAAACCACGTTCCTTCCCACGATTCAACAAACTGCTCTTAAAACTTCTACCTCTGGAAAGATCACTAGCAACATCACCAGCAAAGCCAACGGCATTACTTAAAACATTTCGTTTTAAAGATCTACCGACATTGGATATGAGAGGTGCTACAACAGATTTCAGTGCACCAAGTATGCTACCTCCACGTTGGCGGCGAGCGCCGATGTAAATTTGTCCTCCACCACTTACATAGGAGGGTCGTGAATAAAATGAGGCAGTTGGATTCATAGCTCAAATCCTAAACATTGTTAGTTACAACTTTGCATGAATCACTGTCGATCACTTAGATGAAAGATGTCAGCACGACGCATCCAAGAGTTCATACTTGAAGGATAACCAGTCCATTTAACAAGACACCATTTTTCACCTTGCCGTTTTTTACATCGAATGATTTTCTCTACCAAATATGTTTCACTTTCAGTGACTACCTCAATCTCATCGCGGTAAAAGCTACCCTCAATTTCTTCATTATCGTAATCTTTCAACTTGTAGGTGGTCGGAGAGTCTTTTTGATTAATCCTTGATACTGTAAATACCTCCTCTGTCCAATTCGGAAGGTACCCTTTAGCAAAAACACTTTTCACTTTTGAGATACGAACTTTATCGCCAATTTTCACATCACTTTTCACATGAGTGCGTTTACGTTGGAATGATTCGCGCACTTTATCTACATTGTCAGCATTTACATCTACTGGTCTGAGTCCAATAGAACGATGGATAGAGTGATTGTAGGCATGGAGTGTATCTTGTAGAACCTTTGTCCAATTTTGTGTCAAGTTGGCAGTAAAATGTCGCCACAAGCGATTTTTTAATGTGCGATTAAAACGTTCAACGAGTGCAGCTTTATAAGCACTCTTTACACTAAACAACTCAATGTCATGCCTCTCAAATAATCTTCTCACATGCTGATTTTCAAACTCTTTTCCTTGATCACTCTGAATTCTTTTTGGAATGCGACCTTCTCGAAAAATTGTTTGGAATGCTTTTGCTACTCCTTTCCCTTCTTTAGTTTTTAAAGGTTGAACCCACGCATAGCGCGAGAAAATGTCAATGACGGTTAAAATAAAATTATTACCCGAGTTATGTTTTGAAATGGAGGCAACATCACACAAATCTGCTTGCCACTGTTCATCGATGTCATGAACAATATAATGGCGGGTGCGGTACTTCTTTTTCGCTTGTTTGTGGAGTGTATAGGTAGCCTGACCCTTTAACCATCGTTTCACTTGTGATTGTGGAAGACCACTCGCTTTTGATAATTTCTTGATAGATGCAAATCCTGCCGGATGTTTTACATCATAATAGATTGACTTCAAACGTTCAGTCGATGACGACTGACTCTTTTTTCTCCTTCTCATCCTTTTGTTTCCTTGCCTTTCTACATTTACAGCAACTGCAGCATTTAGCTTTAGCGGTTTTGCGATCGTGTTCACATTGCTTAGGGGTTTCATTGTGAGAGCTGGCGCAGCAAGTGCAAGTGACAACGACATTCACCTCTGGCGGCTCATTACATGGCAAGCAACACATCTGTTTCATATTAATAGTCTGAGAACATGTATTTCCTAGGAGGAGCTGTTTTACGTTTTCCTTTTACCAGTTTTAGTGGCGATGTAGATCTACGTCGAGTTCTTCCTCTTGTTTGCTTAGTGAGTGTGGGAGGGGATGTAGCAGGTGACGTCTTAAACCAATTTGTTGGCATTTTCATCGTCTGAAGCATTGGAGCAGTAGCCACTGTTGAATCAAGTTCTTTCAATGTCTCATTATTTAAAGCAAATTTTGGCACATTATGCTTTTTCAATAGTTTAAGAAAGTATGACCAACCAGGTGGAACATAGCCCTGACGGCGCTTTCTACGTGTCGCATACTGAATCAAGTCTTCATAACGTGAAGCATCAATCACTTTATTTTCATCTGTAATGATTTCTCCTCTATCATTTACATTGAGATGGGGTTCAATACTGTTGAAAAGAGATATGGCATGTGCGCGAGATGCTAAAGGTGTAGCAGTCGATACAGAGTCACGCATCTTATTCTTCAAGTTTTTCAATTGCTCAACAGTTTCCGATTGTAATAATACAGCACGATGTGGATCTTTGATGTGAACATTTTGCTGATAATCTATTTCTTTCCTATACATTTGATTTGCAAGAGGTTGCTTTACTTGCTGCATGGCAGTCAATTGTACATATTCATCCTGAGGAATAACAATCATGCGAGAATAAGAACTCATAGTTTGTAGATAATCATGGGAGTTTTCAAAATATCACTTCGAAATCTAAATTCTTCCGGACACTCTTGCGTAAAGTCAATGAATAAGTAACCGTATGGTTTTTCAGTTGCTGCTTGAAAAATTTCAATTAAGGCTTTTGATCCTCTGGGTGCAACTTGTCGCGCTAAAATTTCAAATTGACTTTTATCTCGCGGATTCTTGAAAATAGCATAATAGTGTGTATTCAGGTTTCGTGTACGAGCTTCTTTTCCATCAGGAAACAAATTTTGTGTGATATAGATGATAAAACACCTTTTATGATGTGCTGCACGAGTGAACATATCTGTAACATCTTTTGAATTCTTACTTTTAATAAATCATCCAATACAACAACATCATTAGACTGAAGTTTATCCACTGGAATAATTCCTTCATGTCGAATAAAGTTGCGACTTTGCAATTCCTGAAACAACGACGGTTGACAAATACCATAACACCAAATCACTCGATTGATAGGTTCCTTAAACAACTCCCTTCTTTTATCCAATAAATTCAGCGTGAAAACAGTTTTACCTGCATGAGATGGACCTGATACAGTCAGAACTTTATGACATTGAAGTCTGAAATCCATTTTATTACTTTGAGATTCAACATTTGCATAATTAACGCTTAGAGCCAAAGATATTTCCCAATAGGTTGCCCACGGCAGGAGCTATCATTGGAAGTATTGCTGAAAGGAAACCGCCCTTTTGTGTTAGAGTTTTCCTCTTTCTTTGAAGGGTGACTTTAGGATTGGAGATGAAACGCAATTTCGTAGCATATCGCTTAAGTAACTTTCGTTGTTTTGGTGCTAATTTCTTCGTCCTCAACTTTCTGACATGAGAAATAATTTCATGAATGAATTTATCGTTGGCATGTCGTATAGCATTGTATCGCTGATTTGCTTTCATTCGTCGGAGAGCTTGAATGGCTGAAGAAAACTTTTGACTTTTACGTTTCGCCATTTTCCGTGTTAGTCTTTGCTAAAACCTATCTTTACCACATTTGCATAGGTACTAACTATTGCGACATGAGTGACACTCGAAATGAGCAATGTCACAGTGGTTGCATTTGCAAAGTTGAATGCAATTACGTATGAAACAGCATTGACAAAAAGCATGCTTACATCTCTTGAAGATGCGCTTTTCATTTCCATCCTTTCGCTTACATACATCACAACACATAGTTTCACCGTTACTGATGTCTATAGCAAGTCTTTTTGAAGATATGAATTTGCTAGCCTTTTCTAAATAATAGACACATGTACAGAAGGAATATACTTCGAGAGTGAGCAGACATAGCTCGAAAACCAGTTGTGCTACAATCAAGTACCACTGCATTTTCAATTTTTCTTTATGGAAAGTTGAATGTGAATATCTGAAATCGCTTCAATCACTAGACTGCTACCATGATGGTTAAATGCGTTAAGACGTTCAGCAATTTTTATCATATGTCTTTTAAAAAATTCTTCGGGGTGATCTACCACTTCCATTGAATAAGAAGCAAAATGGAAAGAGCGACTTTCCACCTCTTCCTTTCCAAAATGACTAAACTTAATTTTCGCAACTAATCGCGCCATGACAATGCTATCAGAGAATGTATTCATTAACTCTAGAAATAGAGTGCTAGCATCATCGACCACTGCTTCGATGTCGGTCTCATCTTTATGAAAATTTATCACATAATCTTGAACAGCTCCTTTTAAACTTTGCCTATGAAAATGTAATGTTCCGCAGTCGTTTGAGAAAGACATGATCACCCTTTAACTAACCCATCCATTGCATAAAAACAACTCTTCTCATAGTAACATTTATTGAATAATGGTAACAAGCATGCATTATAAATCAATGGTTTGAAAGAGATAAAATAGATACAGCTGATAACTATCATACAGCGAGCAATGATAACCATACAGGACTTTGGCAGTGCTGAGGTAAGGAGGAAAGAAGCATTGGTTATGAACGTAGCTACTACAACGAACAGACAAATCCTTAAAACGTTTCGTGACTTCATGATAATGTTGATTCACTCTACTATCCCAAGGTGGGAGCAAAATATCATCAATGATTAAATTAGGAAATACTTTCCTCTCCTTACCAGGATTATTACAAAAGATGCGTATAACATTGAAAGCAGCTAACCATCGTTTAAAGTCAATAAGAAGAGCACTCTCACAAGAAAAGCCATAGTCTTGCAAATATTTCAGATTAATTCCATGAATGTGTTTTCTCGCCCATTGATCAACATTGGGATTGCAGTTGGCATGTTGATGATAGACATTGACAATCTGATATGTCCAATTGTTCATAGCAATAGCACTGAGCTCCTGTACAGGTTCACCCTCACAATCCATAAAAATGATGATAGAAGCCTAAAACGGAAATTTACACATCTAAGGAAACGTTCTATAACATATTACAAAATGAAGTATTACATCGACGCTTTTCACGACAAAATACACAAATGATATGATGGCAACGAAGAAGTAAAATGTATCTAATAAGACCACGTCTACGACACTCAAAGCACATAAGCGAATTGTCATAGGGTAGAGTTAGGAAAGGACTAGTAATTCTCCTTCTTTGATTTGCGTTTTGATGTAGCATTCTTCTCCGACTTGCGCTTCGTACCACTGCTGTTAAGGATTTGATCAATTATGTCGTCCACGTTGGGTGGTTTTGGAATATATAGGATGGATTCCATATGCATGGAGAGAGAGGCTATTTTATTATCCTTGTGCCGACCATAATATAGCCCATTCACTTTGAAAAGGATATCCCAAGTACCTTCTCCGAGCTCGTCGCATGTGATGGGTGTTGAATGATCTCCCTCCTTCTTATAGTAAGTGCACCAATGTGATACCGGTAGGCAAATGTGATTACCATCCCAAATCTTTCTATAGGGAGTATCCTTGTCATCTCTCGCCTTCCACTCTTGAGCAAGAGGAGTAGGAATGTCCATATTTAATGTCACGTACTCCTCAATAATATCAAGTTGGTGGCGAATGTACGGACTCACGGGGATCAGTATGTAGTCCCCATACTGATTGTGCATTATCTTGACATCCGTGGAAGGGAGCATTCCCGTTTGGAGTACTACGCCATGATCGTCATAACGCAAGACTTGTTTAAATTTACGCTGTAGCGGTGTAGGATTATGTACCTTGGTTGTTTCTTCCACTGGCCTCAGTTGTAGATGATCTGATCGTAGCGAACCTTGTAACGTTTGACCGCCATTTTGTCCTACTAGCGCAGCAGATGGAGTAGATGCCTGAAAATGGAAAAGATTGTATTAAGTTTACGTTCAAGGGAGGGAGGAAAGTAGCGACTTACCATTTTAGTTGGATAATGGAATAGGGAACTAGAGAGAGGAAATGTGCGTCCGTCACTCGTGCGATTCAACGATGGAATGATTCTCACTGTGGAAGGCTCGCTATTTATATAGAAATGCTTGATTCTCATTGGATGATGATCCTCATTGGACAATAACATCAAGCTGATTCCAAATCTGGCCTCCGTTTACCAATCCGAGCCTTCATTCGCCCGCTGGAGCTGTTTCTTGGGAAATTCTAACTCTGTCGTTTTTCGTCAATCTCCCAAAATCTTAAATGGCGTCTCACATCTAAACGAAGACAGATAGGAACAAGCCGATTCTTTCAGTGAATTTGTCTCACTCTTAGATTTCAAACGAGCTATTGCACGACTTTCTACGATCTCTAGAACCAAAGTTGGAAGATCGGTGCCGGGGGGGGGGGGACGTCAGCGAAAATTTTTCTCTCCGATTGACTTGAAACTCACCATACCGATGCAGAATTTCACGCTGAATCCGAATCTGGCCTCCGTTTTCCCATCCGATGCCTCGCTTTGACGCTACAGCCCAAAACGTCCAAAATTCTAACTCTGTCGTTTTTCGACAGTCTCCCAAAATCTTAAATGGCGCCTCACATCTAAACGAAGACAGATATGAACAAGCCGTTTCTTTCACTGAATTTGTCTCACTCTTAGCTTTCAAACGAGCTATGGCACGACAAAATCCGTCCACTAGAAGCCAAGATCGAAGCTAGCTGTCCAGAGGGGGGGGGAGGTCAGTGAAATTTGATGAAAAATGTTTTGGTGACGGTCCCAGGTCGAAATTCCACACTTTGGAAAATTTTCAAAATTTTACCCATACAAAGCCACTCTGACACTTAGGATTTTTCAGGTGAGCGAGCTCCGACCTAAAATCTTGTAACCGCTCTAACTTTTGAACGGCTGGTCCGATTGACTCGCAACAAAAACTGTTGTCGAGCAGTTTTTTTCCTCTTTCCGATGCAACTCGAACGAACAAAATCCGTTCACTAGAACCAAAGTTAGAAGATTGCTGTCGGGGGGGGGGGGTCAGTGAAATTTGATGAAAAATGTTTTGGTGACGGTCCCAGGTCGAAATTCCACACTTTGGAAAATTTTCAAAATTTTACCCATACAAAGCCACTCTGACACTTAGGATTTTTTCAGGTGAGCTACGACAGTCCACCCTCCCAACCTGGCCGGCACACCACGCCAACCTAGACACCACATCACCGCGCGCTACACGACGGTCGGCCAGAGGGGGGGGGACGTCAGACCCGAAGCACCACGGCGGCCGACCACGACACTCTGCCGGTCCAGAGGGGGGGACGTCAGCGATGGCGGCCATCTTGCGCTATCCAGAAGTGGAGTTTTACTTACTACTTATCAGGTTGTTTATAATTTTGATGATGCATGTATAAATGACTTAATACTTCAATTTTACAGAATAAAAATTTATAGTAAAAATGATAGAAATATTGGCGAAAATTACTAGAAGTTCTAGCTAGAAATATCTAAATAGAAATCATCTAGAAATTTGATAGATTTTACGACTCTATAAATCATTAGAATTGTGCAGTATTGCCTCCTCGACATGTTATAAGCAAATTTTTAAAAATTCCTTCACAGTTCTAGTAATTTCAAGATTTTTGGAGTCGGGTAATTATCTATCAAATTTCTAGATGATTTCTAACTCGAACTTCTATCATTTTTCGCCAATACATGTATTTCTAATATTTTTAACTATTTCTTATCTTTCAACAGCTACAAGTATAATTTGATGTTGAGCAGTTAAACTATTCACCAATTGGAATCTCAGACAGTCAATTACCGAAAACCATGGACACTCAGAAAGGGACTCCACGCGGAAACTCCTGCTCAATCGGGCGTTCATCACTAAGAGGATCCACGTCAAAAATTGCCGTTAATCCTTGATCCGTCACGAAACTGAAATTAGTTTAACATTAACAAAATCAGTCTTCAGGCTACCGGTCTACCGAAAGGCTTTTATTAAATGAATAGGCTAATAATTGATGTTTGTATGCAGCGATCCAACTTTTGAATCATTTAATTTTAGTCTACACTTATTGAAGAATGTAGACCAACGTAAATATTTTTCTTCCACCCTTCATTTTATCAATAAACGTGTATCATAGTTAGTATTCATCTTTCTTGAGTTCAATTGAGATTCCGTTCTTTAACGCACGTGCCGCGCCGATGATTCTGCACCAAAGACTCATGACATGAATATTCTAATTCAACGTTGAATTACAGAAGCATTGGGTCATTTTCATCTCACACACTGTATAAACTGAGAATTTAGGCCTACTTGTAGGAATGTAAGACACAAGTGGATTCCAGCTAAAGATTTTTCTTGACGTTGGTTTGGTACTGCTCCCTTTCTTGTCGACGCATGATTGAGACATCAAACGCGAGGTAGACTACTACGTTAATGTTTATGTTTTCATGCCATTAGTAAATCTCTAGACCATTTTGATATAACACTGAAAAACAAATATATTCATAAACTTTTTCTGTCAAAATCAATTCGATGTGCATGCCCTATAAGATTCAAGCAATGCCTCAGCATTTGAAGGAAGGAATGCTTTGATACCTCTACCGGCACTTGAATCTCTTTCACTTGCTCTTCATTCCATAAGCTTGTGTTACTGTTAACTGCACAGTAATTTTTGTCATCTGCACATGTGCATGAGGTTATGACCAAAAACTTATACACTATGTTTAATGGATTTCAGAAGAACAAAATACTTACAAGTGACCAACTGACTGAGGTTACGGTTGGCGAACCACGTGATAACTACTGCCTTCTCACGGTTGTCAACGCACACTATTGGCTGACACCGAGAATCGAATCACTTCCCGCTCAACACACGCCATTTGTTTTCTACGCCCCTGGTGTAAGGTAAGTGCTCTGCATATGTCGCGAAACGGTGAGATAATTAGGTGAATCTAATACAATCGTGTAGTTTAATAAGGCTTGCATTTATCATTGATAAGTACCGGTACAAAAATATACTTGATAACATAAGTAATAAAGCGCAATCGAATTCTGCGAGGCTTATTCCACATAAATTGATGTTTCTTTTCAAGTAGTGTTGGTTTTATCGAAAATGATTCACTGAACAGTTTCTGTAATGATACTCGTATCGTTTTGCATTCCACCACTAAATACGCAAGATAAATGCAAACACTTTTTTGCAACACTATTTTGGTAGCATATATGTTTAGTTTGTAAAGGCGAGACTGCATGTACGCCGGTGCATAAATGCTGAGAATACCGGTAGTATGAGTACACGTACAATTTTTAATAATGAAAGTATACAAATACTCTATAGCTCCTGGGAGAGTATATCAGACCGTTGCTCGTCATCCGCTTCAGGGAGAGTAGGTCTATATTGCTGAATTTAATTCGAGACGAAATGGTTACAGCAAACGATGCAAGTTGCTAAAAATGTTAAAATTATGAGGCCACATTAAAGGAAAATCGCTCTATACAGCTGAAATCAAAACAAATTGCTAAATGTTAACAAGTGCAATCTCAATAAGAGCTAGGCTCATAGGTATGTAGTTATACAATGTACATGTATATTATGTATTATTATTGTATATTATACACGTTCTTCAGCAAATACTGTGAATCCAAGATTCACGAGACTGTAACAAAATACACAAAACGTAGAAAATTACTCAACTTGTAGACAATTTTACAGCTTTAATTTTTTTCTTAAAATTTACCTTTGATTCTGTCCTTAATCGTTCCGTTAATTTACGCTGACATGTATTTTTGCATATAATTACATAGTGTTTATTTATCAACCCATATATAACTTACAAGACGAATTAAAACGCAATTACTAACGTAAATAAAACCACAACATGTAATTCATCAAAATGCAAATGCTGCCACACTTTGCGTTAGGCACATCCCTAATTTTCCTTTCCAACAGCACGGGTTGTAATTTTTTCTTTGCAGCAGAAAGAGACTTAAATTGTAAAAGTTCGACCTTATAATTCAATTAAATAATTGACACAGTTGAACTGTTCGATGACAACAAGATCTCGTAAGCAAATTAAACAAATTATTACATTAAAACGCTTAACACTTTATACCTACCTTTTGGACAAGGTTGCAGGTGGTAAATGTGTTTCTCAATTGAATATAATAATTATTACAATAGTTCCATCCCAAGACGTAAAAGAAGTCACGGGAAGAAGAAAGGAAAGTTAACTGACGAAAACATCATGCCTCACAAAATACATGTAGGCATTAAAGTTTTCTGCAGTCAAATACTAAGGTACGCTCGTATACAGACCGTTTCATAAAGTATTGCACAAAAAATCAACACATTTTCAAACGTAATTTTCACTTTGAAGTCGTGGTTCAATTTTGATAAACTTTATGTCATCTGAAAGCTTATGTTCCTAAGTTTAATTTGACGTGTGTTATAATTTCATCAGTGGTCAGTTGTGGTCAGTAGGTCTCACAGAAGAAAATCGAAGGTTTTCTTTAACACGCGATTTCACCATGAAGACGTCAGAATTTTTTGATGAAAATTCACAGACAACATGATCTATTGATAACGTTTCTCATGTTACTTGTATTTTACGATCGGATGGATATGCAAAAAGTATCAGCTTCGATAAATTTACAATAAAATTATTGTTGAAAATCGTCGAACATGTTTTTATTCATTAATGACAAAACTCAATTTCAAAATCTTCATACCACCTAAAAAAGATATCTTCAGTAGATAAATTTGGCAGAGCGTTGATGTTATGTCTGGTAAGTTGTGGTCAGTAGGATTAAAAATGTGAAATGCAGGTCAATCTATTCGCTGACAACTACAGAACAAACTATGCGAAATGGAAAGTAGCGATAACCGCCATTGAAACAGTCATTTGATAAGCTTTCAGATGATATAGTTTTTCGAGTTTTGTTTACATTTTGAACACTTTAATTCAAGTTAAAATTACCGCTCATGTTCAGTTCTTGAAAAGAGAAAAGTTCAATAGCAGTCATTTGCGGTGTAATATTCTAACTTTTTCCCTACTTACTCTAGAATATTCGTGCCAGGTCTTAAAAGAAAGGAAATCTGATGAGCTCCAAGAATATATGAATTTCATCAAAATCGGTCCATCGGTTCTCTTACAAAATTAAAAAATAATTATTGGCCGCTCCTTACAGTCTGTTTTGAGGTCATTGAAAATTGAGATTCAAAAATTGTGCGTCTGACACACACACAGTCACACACCGCGCTGCTCTCTTCCTCAGCCTGCCTCGCGACCAAACTTTATTGTTTGCGTCCGTCTGCGGTGTCATCGAATGTGAGACCAATGCCGTGCGTGATTGACAGGCTACAGAAAGGCGACAAGTTCTTTGATCTGATGAACTTATCAAAACAAATTCTTTGTAATGCAAATTGCATCGGTTCATCGATTAGGAGTAATACGAGTATTATCCCATCCCTATTGAGCAATATCTGTCTAGCAAACCAACTGAATCAACGTACGTATGTAAGTTGTAATATTAGACAATAATGAAATGATAAGATAAATGACTTTTTTAAAAGTTTTCGGTTTGTGCAATGATTAATGAAACGGTCTGTATCCTATGTTCGCATCTCATAGACTTCGAGGAAAAAACGTCAAGAACTTTCACTTTGTTAGTCAATAGAAGTTATGATAAAAAATGAAATTCGCTTGAACCCGGAAAAAACCTTACACAAGCACCACCATCTTCTGCATAAATTTGGCTTATTTTTCTGCTCGTCAATTGTTCAGTTCTTTTTTGTTTTTTATAAATTGGTGTTGATATTATTTTTCACACATATTTAAAGCCTTTTTGATGTAAATTTCATTTACCCGGTAGTTAAATGTCGGCTAGAGGCTGTGCCTCACAGCACACTGCGCTGAGCGCAGAGCCCAGCTAAGATGAATTTGAACGCTCCAAAAGGTATGGGCCGAAAGCGTGAATCTTATCTTAGTCCTTTTGCTGATGACTTCGTTTGCCAATCTTTCTCAGCCTAGGATGTTAATTAGGCCTACTACCTGTGGTGAACGTTTATCAGTCCTCTTAAGGACTACAATTTTACAGCTTTAATTTTTTCTTAAAATTCTCTTTTGATTCCATTCTATTCCTAAGAATTTGTTTCCTTCGTTTCTTAATTTGTCGTTTAATTCTGCATTATCACAACACTGTTTTTATCTACATTTCTAGAATAGTTCAATTTCCTGGTTATGACTAAAGTTGGAGTCTGACCTTCAGATCTTTCTGGCTTTTACGTAACGTTCTCGGTTTAGGTTATTATTGCTAATGACAGGTCGAAAGGTGAATGAATGATAAGGATAGTTAAGTTAGGTTTCTTGAAGTGTGTCATGTTTAGGATTGGCGAAGGATTGTCTTTGTTTTGACGCCACATAGACCATGGATTCCTTTATAGTAGTGGATTAAGTAGTATATTAAGGAATCCATGCATAGACATGGCAGACATGGACGCAGAACGCAGATTCCGTGTTTGTTCAACTTGAAAGAAGTTTGTTGAAGTTTGAAAGAGAACTATTGAACTGATTTCAAAGTTGTAAGTGCGAATGAAAAAGTAAACTGTAAATTTGAAATCGTACTTATAAGTACTATGTATGTATTGAATGAATGAATGAATGTTATATTTGGCTCACAAATACAGCATATAAAAAATGAGCGGTGAGCTCATCACAAAAATTACACGGTGAAGATAAGATAAAAAGTACACAAAAAAGACAACTACACTGAATAATTACAACTAAAATCTGCCATAGCTTATAAAAGATTTACTAAAACGTGCTGTCTTGGCAAAAGGTGACTTCAGTGTTACACAATTTCTTAACGTAGGGGATCTCTCACAAAAAATGGCTCTCAAAGAATGGTGGGGATTTGACTCAATCACATTGAACAGTCTTCTACAAAGTGCTTCTGCTGTGACAGGTAATGGTTGAAAAATCACTTCCCTGAAAAATCTGGCGGCGTGACGTTCAACACGTAATAACTCATGGAAAAGACAAGTAGATAAATTACAAAGAAATAGCCTCGTGTCTGAACAATCAGCTCTCTCATGCTGGTAGTTTATTTTTCCTTTCAGATTTCTAGTTTCTTATCGATGTTCCCATAGTGGTCTATGTGTCTTAAGTAGGTTTTATGTTGTGATTCTTCATGTATATTCCTAATTAATTTTATGAAACTATGTTTCTAGTCTTGATTATATTGATGTATTGAGTACATGTATTTTCAAATTTCTTGTTTATTTGTCATTCCTTAAGATGGTGACTTGATCCTACTGAAAAGATTGGATATTTATTTAGAATTTTATTAAGATACAAATTAAAAGTGGTTGTTTTTCGATTATATTGCTTTTAATATAATCATTATTTACATGTACATTGTGCTATTAGTAAAGATCCAATATTTGATTAGTTTTTTTAGTATGTTTCTTTTTATTACGATGCTGAATAATGAAACCAACTGCTTTCTATTTCCGATGCATTAGTTCTGTATCTTCGACGCAGCGGCTCTATCAAAACAGGTGGCATTTATAACTATTAGATGCATTAGCCTTTTCGAGAATTAGTCTTATTAAGGCAATATGAATGCCTTAAACAAGCTTTACTTTTTATTTGAGTAATTGCTAAGTACTCTGTTATCAATTATTATTCAATAGGATGGTAAAAGTATTTATTAAATGTACTGTACTGTAGCTGTAGAGAAGCGTAAATGTACATGCTTTTTCATACTGTAGAGAACTAGTTTTTTTATCGACATTCTTCGTGAAACGTTAATTCTATTCTTCAAATAACTCTGGATTAAACATTAAGAATTTATAGTAAATGATATGTATCTTTCTTCCAGGTGTTTTACTTAGAAAGGATAAAAGGAAAAGACGTCGGAGACACGGTTCGCAGGCATATTGACCAACTCCTCTCGAGAAACATGCAGGCGAACTTCAATCGCACGGGTCGATGCGACCCCAGGGCAAGAGGGGATAAAACGGTAGCGAAGACTCCGTTTAGAGAAATTTTGGAGCCGCTGATTAAAAGTGAGTACATTGCAAAAAATTGAAATTGTTTCCGCCCAATCGGACACCGACTGTCGGGCGACTCACGGTTTTGGTCGTGAATGGTGTTGTGCATAATGTATCATCGCAAATTTCTAAAAAATTAATGTTCACACACTTTTGTGAGTAATGTTAAGAGTAGAAAGACAGCAAATTGATAAAATAAGTAGAAAAATTACAAGTAGCAAAGTGATATTGACATTTGTTTGCGGGCATTTGTTAAAGGTTATTGCTGGTGGTGCTAATCTACATGTATTTCTCATTTTATCAGTTGTAGGCCATAATCATTACGGTAAAATAACTGCATACAAACTTAATTCTAACATGCTAAGTCGTTATAGAAAGAATCAAGCTTATCAAGTGATTATGTTCGGTGTTGCATGCCTTATTATAAAAGGAAGTGGTAGAGAGAAAAATAAATACTTACGTATTAGCTAAATTAACCTACATTCTAATTCATGCCCGAGCGATCTGGCGGCACTTTGTCATCATTATGATTTATACAGGCTTATTAAAACCGAAAAGGTATACATTTTAAATGTTTAAAGTCAGTTTTTTTGAAAGACAACCCATTTTCAATAGGTTAATCTGAAAAAGTAAAAGCCTACAATGTTTTTCACAGAAACATGAAAAAGTGAAGACGTTTAAACAACTTCAAGAAAAATTATAATTCGCTTCCTGATATGTAGTTGTAAGTTCCTTAATTTCTGATAGCTTTTATGCATGTTCAATGAACATATATGAAATTGTTTCCATTCTTATTGATATTGTTTGATATTATTTCGCAATCAAATGTATAATCTACATAGAAATGTCAGAGAGTAGAAAGCATTATTTATTTTTTTTCACTATGGCTGAAATTGTAATTGACCGACATCAACAATTCAACGCGTTTCTTTTCAGCTGCGATACACAATCAGGAAGCGGAGAAAACTGGTAGCAGTATTACGCGGAAAGACATTGAATATGCCGTGACGTCATACCTAAAGGATGTGAAAAAGAGATTACCATAATAAATCATGTTTCACGTAAATTTTTCTCATGAATCTTAGAATTTAGGTCGGAAATCTAGATATTGGGTGGATATTTGGTAGAAATTTAATAGAATTTCGGTAAGAAATCTAGATTTTTAGTGGATATTTGGTAGAAATTCTATATATCAGTTGGATTATAAGTGGATTTTAGGTTGAAATTCTAGTTGAAGTTCTACTATTTTTCTAGCTAGAATGCGCCGGGACATTTCTATATCTAGATTCCAGCTAGAATTTCTAGTTAGATTCTAGATTCCATTTTTCACCGGGGGTTGTCCAAATCTGACGATCGCTGGGACGTTGCGAGTATGAGAGATTTATGGATAAAGAATAATTCCAGTAGTTTTCGGAGTTAATTAGCTCACAAGACAAGACGGAAAAGCAGCCGAATGTAGGTCAGGTATTGAGTCATCGATGGACAGATACACAGCCTCAGCAATCAACACCTGTAAAAAAGAAGACAAATCTTGTGCTGATGTGCAGAGCAGAATTATCAAACATAACGGATCTTAATTAACATTCTATGGGTAGGCCTACTCAAAGTTCAGAAGATAAATCATTTATAGTAATTTTAGGTGTTACGTACAGTAAAGACTATTAAGAAACCTGCTTTTGGATTATTTCATCTCTGACAATGTGGGAAGCGATATTCTTAGGAATTTTGATAGCAAATGAAGATATTCAAGAGTGGTTGAATTGTGATCATTAACAATTTATCAATTATTTTTTTAATCAATACTCTTAGTATTTATCAATAATTTTATTTTGATATTCAAGTACGGTAACTGTTTTTACAAAAAATGCAATCTGCAAATTAAAACAGAGCCTTACCGAGATGTAGCCTATTACCGACTGCTTGTAAACCGTTCATGCGATGAAGATATTCAGGAATGCTTGAATTTTTATTATAGTATTTAATACCGCACATGTAATTTTATTTTGATATTTTATTTTATTCTAAACAATTTTTTTAAAATCACAATCTGCAAACACATACACACGTAATGTCATCTTGTCTACCGCTTATATGACAGCATCTCTACAGGTAATTCATGGTGGGCCTACAATTAACATGTGACCATAATAGCTAGGCCTACGATGATATTGAAAAGTGCGAAGCATAATTTGTAATAAGTAAACACAAATTGAAGAAAAGAGTAGCAATGAGTTTGTACTTTGATTGTTTTATATTTATCGTAAAGCATGAAAAATTATTGATTTTGCAAAACTAAACCTATTGTTGGACTGCAACGCATGACTGATCTTTATTACAGTGTGCATGTAGCCAACAACGTGCAGTCCGTCGTGTAGCATCTATGCCTTTTGTGTGCTTGATCATTTTTCTTAAACTACTCGAAATGTCAAATTGATACCATTTTCTAAAATGTGGCAATTCTGAAAAAATTAATTGAATATCATAGGCGGTAGCTACAGGTTTTCAATTCAACATATATAAAATGGAAATAGTGACCTATTTAGACAAGCTTCCTTGATGGATCCATCTTTCAGAAAATAGATTAAATTGTATAACTTAAGCAGATATCGAATAGCTCAATAGTTTGTCCGCATTGATAAAAACATTCTCCATCTAAAATTTTTGCAGTCCTGAAATAGAACTTTATGACTTATAGCATGTTTGACTGTTTCAAAATTTTTTTAAATTATTTGTCATCCAAATATTGATACTATTGCACAAGTATACTACATATCTTGACCTCTACTGGCAGGACTCTGTCCTTCTTGCAAATGCCTGAGGTACATTTCAGTCAATAGTGACTCTATATTTTTTTTGATAGATGCTAATCTTTCCCTATTATAGATATAACTTTTGAGGCTGTGCATCTTAAATGTACAGGACCGCGCTTGGTCGGGTTTGAGCGTCCAGGATGAAGCGGTCGAAACGCGATCGTCCTGACCAAGTTCCTGTTGATGACCTCATTAAAAATAGTCAAATAATTTGTATGCATATTTTTGTAGAATTTTATTTCACGTTTTAGCTTAAGGAACTAACATTAATTCTCTTACACACCTGGTAGATTTTAGATAACGTAATCCCGCTGTGTTAGCTAGATCTGGTATTTTGATTGGAAACAGACCTGTCCTCTTATCATCTGAATGGGCAGACTGTTAAATAGGATCTTTTCAATATTTAAATGATAAACATAATTTTGAACAGAACGACTTACTCGCCAATTCATCACACATGAGGAGAGGAGAAGCGTTATTTGTCCTTCTAGTAAGCATTTTTTAAATTTTTAGACATTTTAGGATATAAAAATTTTCTTTTAAATCATATTTTGTACCTATTGAAAATTAACTAGTCATTAGCTTCTTTTTTTTTTAATTTTGTTACCTTGACGCACTTTGCTACGTTGAACATATCTAAATATTGAAGTGCTAAATTAAAATGGTTTTAATGCGTTAATTAAGTTCTTTCGTGCTCATAGTTTCTAAGGTTTTTAGCATGCAACTATTTTGTCTCAACATAACCAGATGTTTGTGCTATTTTCAATGTAAGCAATCAGAAATTACGAATTTGAAAACAATATATTACCATTTCAACATATTCCAATTTGATTATGATTTTTTTTACGACACAATCAACTTTTGATCGATTTTTCAACGAGAAACGTCGTCGTGAAAACTGATACATGCACATTCTCATATTAAATTCAAAGTGAATAAGCCTTGGGCATGTGACATCATTTGTGTGATGGAAAACCAAGTAAAAAACGATGTGTTTCTTGATAGCTATAATATTTATATATAAATAAATATTATAGCTATCAAGAAACACATCGCTTAACTTGGGTTTTCGATTACACAAATGAATTCAAAGTATTGGTAGGACTCCTAAAATGTGATATGTCTGCTATGAGGAACTAAGAGGAATTGAGATATTTTGTTATCAGTAAATTAAGTATGACGCTAGTAGCATTTAGTGTTTGTAAAATTAAGAGCAGATATAGCAGTAGTCAATAATAGAAATGTCTCTACGTGTTCATGGTCAATAAACCCAAATCTATGACCAAATCTCTCCTTTGATTTTGTTTTCGGGATTTCCAAATACATGTACCTAGACTTGCAGTTAAATGCTGAAACTAAGTTGACAAAATAAATTCAGAAACATTTAGAAGCTTACCATTTTTCTGTAGATGATCCAAGAGGTGAATTTTTAATTCTGATGCAAAAATCAAAGGAACTTTTTGATGGCTTCATTGACTGAAAGAACTCACTGACTACATGCGAGTGTTCATTTTCGAGTTGTGCTCCATTTTGTGCATGATAGCTAAGCAAGATGATGAAAAACGTAGGCGATCACAAGCCGACGATGAATAAATAAAGGTGTGTAAGTAGAAATATCCTCTTGATGCGCTGACTTTTGTAATATTAAGCAGTTAACGTAAACACGCGTTCGACACGAGAGCGAAGAGTGCACAAGCTACTGCGCCTTCTACTGCAGTTTTCTGTTCCACGTGATGGGCGGATAATAATTATTAAGCAGGGACGCTGAGTCACAGCGCAGCTAGAGAATATTATCGACCGCTCATGGCTCCCGAATGCGGCCACGACCAGGCTGCCAACAATGTGAACGAACTTCCTCAGCTGCGTGCGCGTGGCGAATTTCAGTTTGGTTCAGTTGCATACTGATTTAATATCACTAGCTAAGTAATTTAGCGAACACACGAGCAAACTGATCAAAGTCGACTTGCTGATGGGCATGGTATGGAACTTAGAAACTTCAATAAATGCTTTAATTTGAGAAGCAAAATGTGTGCCGACTGATGTTATTGCTATTGTAGCTACAGTGTACATGTAGTGAATGTGAAAGATGATGAAAAATGAGTAGAAGAAGAAAAGGGGAACGAGTGAGTGAGAAAGAGTAGTGATGAAGTCACCTGAATATTTATTTTATACACACCATTTCATCAAATATAAATGGGCATATATAAAATACTCGAAATAATAGTAGACATGCACATTTCAGGCCCACATGTTTCATATGTCGATATCCATGGAAATGACATTAATGCACTCTCTTTAAGATTTGAAAGAAATTGTTGGTGCCATCATAGAAAAATATCAACAGTTTCCTGACAATTATTCCATTATTCAATCATTTAATTAAGTTTGATGGCAAAAAAATCAGCCAGTTATCAACGACGCAAAACTGTGATATAGTACAGACTTTATTATTGGGTATTTCCTGTGACGTTGCATTTCTATTTTATTGAGAGATGATTGTAATCAGAGTTTATGAGAGCTGATGATCATCCTTGTGATATGCATGAGTTCAAAAAATTGTACGGGTGAAGTTACCGCACATTGAAATCACCATGCAATTAAAACCGCCTTTTACGACAGTTACTCATAAGCGGATCCTGCCTATTGCAAGATTTTTCTTTCATCAAACTTAGTAAATGCAAAAAAATCATTTGTTTGGATAACCAAACACATATTACCTAGGCATTTGATAAACGTTTTCTAAATTTCGCAAAATTCGTTAATATCGACTTACATACAAAATGTAGCAAATATTTGTTAGGCAATTGTTACACATTTCCTAAATTTGTTAAATTTCCAACCCGGTGGAAAATGGATGAGAGAATCGAAGGAGAATATAGCTATTTTTTAGGGAGAAGGGATAATTAAATTCGAATAGCAAAGTCACCTAAAATTGGACCTTCCAGGCAAATGTGCAGCAAAATATTCATCTTCCTTTCAAAGTAAACATAAATAAGCATAATTTGCTAAGCGAGAAAAAGGGATATAATTCTCTCTTTTCTCGCCCTTTGGATTAATGTTAAAATTTGAGAGATTGCTTTAAGTACAGACTGTCTATATATTCAAGACGATGCAACTGCACAAACTGAATACAGGTTTTTACAGAATTTGTCTATTCTGCTCTTCATGTCGAAGAATTCATAGTATGATCGTGACTGTACAAAATGTATAATTTTTTCCAATTTTAAAGATAGTTACTACACAGACGCTGCATTTTGTGGGACTTTTTATGACAGAAGCCTATGAATGTTGGAAATTCATCTTTGATTAGAATTTTGTCGGTCAGCAAAAGCCGATCACGATTTACTGTATAAATAAATTGTGCAAAAAGAATTGTTCAAAAAATGGCTTGTTTGAGTACGCTAAATACAGCATTAGCAACTTGTAGCAGGTAGTTGAATATAATGCGATCAGCTGATACAAACCTGTGATATCGGAAACCACACAGTAAACAATATTTTCATCGCACTGATTAGTTGAACAGGTAATTATGTCGGAAAGGTGGATAAATAAAAAGGCTAAATTAGAAACTTCTAAGTTATTCTATCATTCTGATGAGCTGCATCATGACAACACAGAGTCATTTTCAAATTTGACACAGGAAACTGTTAATTTAGAATATGACTTCGGTCCGAGTTCTCCTAATGTCACTGAAAATGTTGGCACTTTAGTTGCATTTGATGAATATGAAAATTTTGATAGTGAAGAGCCCTCTCAATCGAGCAACAATAAAGAGTCAAATGTTGAATGTGCATCTTTAAGACTTATTGAAGTTTGTATTAATATTCAACATTCCTCGCAGAGGTGTTCAGTTTCTTCTAGACGTATTGCGAAAGCATGACATTGATGTTCCATCGTCTGTGTACCTACTTCGAACTCTTTCCCGTTCAGTATCAGTAAGTGATTATTGCGTTTCATCTGATTTTGCATACTTAGGAATTGAGGATAATTTGAATTACGCTCTGAACAATTCATTGATCAGGCGGTCTGACTTAGTTAACACGGTTGGCATTCAAACAATTGATATTCAAGTAAATATTGACGGATTGCCCCTGTATCGAAGCTCACAGATCAATTTGTGGCCTACTTTGATCAAATTTGGACATTACTACAATCCTTTTCCTATAGCTGTTTTTTGTGGCGTTGGAAAACCAAATTTACAGAAAACTGTTAACGCAGTTTATCGAAGAATTAAAAAAGTTAAAACATAAGGGAGTTGATTTCAATGAATTTGGTAAAATATTTATCCGAAAAATCATATTCGTATGTGATGCTCCAGCCCGCGCTTACCTTCAATGTATCAAGGGGTTCACTGCATTTCTGGGTTGCGGATTTTGCAGACAAGAAGGTACATATTTAGAGGACCGAACGATATTCTCAGTGGAAACTTCCGATTGCAGAACAGATGAGAGCTATGCTTGTGGTTTAGAAAACAACCAAACTTCTCTTTCTCCTCTAGCATCAGTTGTACCTCTCCGCACTTCATTTCCTCCCGAATACATGCACTTGGTATGTCTTGGAGTATTCAAAAAATTAATGAACTTTTATATTCAATCGACAAAGGGTATGCGCCTGCCTTGTCGACTCTCAGCAAACCAAATATCTTCATTGAACAGTGAAATTCTATCAGTAAAAAGGTTTTGTCCACGAGAATTCCAACGAAAGCCACGTGTTTTATCAAATCTCATGTATTTCAAAGCATCAGAGTTCAGAAATTTCCTTCTAGTCTATGGGCCCTTTTTGTTTAAACAATATCTACCCAATGAATACTGCAATCACTTCTTAAAACTACATTTTTCAATTTCAGCATTTCTAGCAGATTTGAAGCATTTGCACTTGCATGCTGCCCAATGTCTGAGGGTATTTGTATATGACATGAAGGATTTATTCGGCTCAAAATCAATAAGCTATAATGTTCATGCACTGCTACATTTGCATGATTACGTCAATTTGTATGGCTCTTTGGATAATTTCTCATCTTTTCCATTTGAAAGTCACTTTTCTCTGTTGAAAAAACGCATTAAAGCAACCAGTGGTATATTCAAGCAAAGCGTGGGTCAACTGATTGAATTAAGGTCATTTTATACTTCAATTTCTTCCCGATCTTTTCATGTTTCTGATAAGTCTCCTGATAATTGCTGCATTACGAAATGTAAGAAAGTTATATTGTTCATTCACTTCAAAAGTAATGAAGACAATTCTGGCTACGTTTTAGAATTCTACGATGATCTGTACAAGCATCCATATAATTCGAGGCTTTTGGGTATAGGAATGTATAGAATAACAAGCAAGCTCGTACACAACGTGGAAGTATCTCAAAAAGCTTTTTGTCTTCCTAAACTGGATGCATATGTGATAATGCCACTTCTATAAAGTGCCCTTCTTAAAAGTACTCGTTGATTTAAAAGATGCTTTAAAAACTTGTAACTAAAAAAACTTTTGACATGATAAATATTAGTTAGATTAGAAATGATAACCCTAGATAAAGTCAGTAAATAGCCACCTACCTGCAACACCTGGAACGCCTGGAATGCTTGCTGTGAAGAAGCTCTCTGACAGGTACGTGCAATTGGCATTTTGAAAATGCTTTTATTTTAATGTTATATTATGTTCGGTATGTAGAAATGAATAGAATCAAGGAGTCTGCTTCTGTTGAGGAGACAACGATTCCAACACTGGTTAGGAATAGAACCTAGGACTTTCTCAATGCAGTGCAGTGGATAATAATGAAATTCTTATTTTTAATTTAAAGACTGATTGCCCTTAAGTGGGCAAATGGAGCACTCCCACCGGCAGACATAAATGGTTCATAATAATTGGACTAAACTAACTCTATTAGTATTTTAGAGCCAAACTTGACCGGATCTGTGGGAGGACCTTCATAGTCCATTTTGACTTTCACAAGAAGTGCATAAGTCGGGGCCGTACCTACCCCTGAAAATGGTCCATTTTCAGTATGATCCTAAATAGATAAACCAATGTTGGTACGTCTAAGCCATAAAGGCTAGACAGGATCTGCTGGAGGACCTCCCGTTGGACCATTAACAGGTGCTTTAGGCTGGACTGTGAACCCCTTTCGTGACAAGCACGAGATCCTTAACAAGCGATCCATCAGGTCAGTTATCAGGTTCGATTTATTGGGAGCTAATCCATGAATGGGCACTTAGGGAGCACAATAACAAACCTGCAGAGAACGGCAGTTGAGAACAGCACTGTCAACAGCCAAATTACCAAAATGCTAAAACCAAAAAATTAACCGCCAGTCATCAGCATGTACCCGCCTGGTTGCGTTTCGGCCCCTACACCTGAACGCTCAAACCCAGGAGGGCGGGGCCCCGCATAAATGCGGCTGACATTCTAAAAGCTCATACAATACTGATATGTAGAATGGTATAACACAGAAATTTTACCAAAATCTAGTAAGCTGGAAAAATTTCAGAATACTGAAATGGTATGAAAATAAAATCGATGTATTTCTGTGAATTTGGACTGAATACTATAATAATAAAATGCGCATTGAGAAGTCAGTTGCCTAGCTGAGAAGCATCCGAACTTAAGACGGTCAATATGATTGGATAGGATTTCCTCAGTACTGATCTTCATCCTACACTTACAATAGCCACATTGTAGTAACTTCACATGTACACTAAAAATGCCCGGTGGGAGCCTGTAGACTTTTTTGCAGTCCGACCAGCATCGGTTGTCTTCGAAAAAAAGTGTTCGAAATTTTTAAAGAATATGTGTCAAATCTTCTGTTACAGATAGTTTCGGCGAAAAACGATTGAAACTCATTGACAGCATGATTTTCAAAACAAAACAGCTTGATTGCAACATGATTCGATCGTGGTTTTGTCAAACGTTTACATGCCTTCAGAATAAAGCTTTCTTATGTTGATCGGTTTTAGCTTCTGCTTCTGCGATTAGCGCAGCAAAAAATCAAAAATTAATATTTATAACAACTCTAGGAGACAAACCAAACATTTATTCAAGACGTTGTGCAGACCATGTGTTTTGTACGAAACCGACTTTAATTAAATTTTGATGATGTTTGCTTGATGATTGTCAAGTTTTAAAATGTGATGCATAAAACATTATTTCTCTACATATAAATAATAATGCTGATTACTTATTAATAATTCATCTCTTCGCTTTTAAGGAGCTGAAACATGTCGAAAGCAAACCTGAAACCTCAAGCAGTCAAGGAAATGGAAGAGGGAAAACACAAGGAATATCGCTTGGTGATCATAGAATTTGTGGGCAAAGGTCTAGTTGACTATGTTCCCAAATCATGGCTCCTCGGTTTAGATAGAACACATTGGCCTGCAAAGAAGCAGAAAGAAATAAGAAAATTGAGGAGTGATGGCACTGAGCCTGACGATTCATGGCCTTCATACAAAATCAGAATTCTTGGAGAAGCAGGTAAGTGTTTTGTTAAGTATTAAGAAAAATTTAAGTGACATGTGATAAACCAAAACTTAAACCTGTTGTCGAATCTATTCTACCCCTAGTATACTACTACACCCGTGTCTGGACTTACTTACTCATCGTTCATAGAATTGCGCGCATGTGCATTAAAATGCTAAATTTCATGCATTTTACTATCTACAACATGCATCAAATGGCCATCAAATGTCAGGTGAATGACGCTAGTCCTGAGGTATTATTTGTGTTTAACTGTATTATATCATTTCATGTAAACATTGGTACTTAAATGCCTACTTGTGGTACTTTTCCACTTAATTCATAGTCGTTCGCAACTATGTATAGCACTCTGCTACGGGAATCCTATTGTTCTCTGTCGGAGATTCTGAGCGGGTAATGTACTAGTAGATTTTGGGCAGAGGTCGGGTCTATGGCATGTTAACGATAATAGCTCTTATGACTTACTCGGCATTTAAATTATGATATATCACAGATATCAGGCTTTACACATAGAAAGTACTAGTTCATAGACAATGTACTCGTCTTCTTCGGAGACTCATACATTAAATCTATGACTCGGACTTTGTACAACGTGTAAAGCCTGATATCTGTGATATATCATATACTTAACTTTTAATGCTGATCCACTAGAGTTTTGTAACTAAGGAACAAGTGCATGACATTTAGAAGCCTATGTTTTTGATAAATCGAAGACAAATATTTTTCTCGAATGAATGTTTCTAAGTACTTGTCACTTTATGTCATATACAATTCTTCACTTGATGTCTGATATCACAATGTGCGAGAGAATAAGCGATTCACTGTACGTAGATAAGTATAAGATGTGCAGTTCCATGCGTTGTCATTAGTCAATCTTGGAAGTAATTTTGATTCATGGGCATGCATCATGAATGAGATCAATGAGCGTTAGACAGCTGATTTTGTAGCCAACTTCTTGTCTGCAATATCAGTATTATTGCAGATACGGAATTGAATGCAAGGAAAAAAGCCGATAAGGCTGTATATGATTCGCAACTGGATACCACTGACACAGACGCCCCTAGAAAGAAAAAACCGGTTGATCGGTTTGCGGGAATAGAACAAAACTTCGTCAAGTTCCGGTACGTTGATATTTTAATAGTGTTTTCCTTTTGCATGATGATTCATCGTTTTTTACCCGTTGTATTCGTGCGATTGTCGTAAATCAGATATTCTAAACTTGACTGGTGCGGCACACTATGGTGCCGCAAGATATTCCATAGGTTCCGCTAAATACAGGAGTGCTGCATTGCTGCCACGATGTTGTCAAATTGCAGGTGAAATGTAAAAATCTGGAATCATTGAAAATGCAAATTCAGTATTCTAGCATCTGCATAGAGTTGAGTATTATCTGTTCGCTCACTGGTATTGTATTCGCAGAGTTTGTAGTTGAAATCACTCCGCATATTTGAGTTGTATATATTTCCGTCAGCGAACTATTTCCGTCATCAACTGCGCAAAGTAGGGAATGTCGTCATTTTTGTCATACAAAGTAATCATTTGATCATTTCTTCAGACAAGCCTAGATAATTAAACTACGACATTGTAGAGGAGACAGTAATTGATCGGCAGAAGAGCTACTCGGATATGGAGAAGTCAGAAAACAGGAGACCATCGTTGCTTCCACCGCCTTCCATTCCAGACGGTACGAAAACAAACCCGATTTCAAAGTTTAGGATGAAGCCTAATCCATCAGACTATCTTGTATATTTCAGATTCGCATCAGATCAAGAAAAATAAAATGAAAGCCACAAAGGACAAGATGGACCATGATAGACGTCATTTGATCCCGTTGCAGCAGCGTTTATCAACGTCAGCAGGAGGTAATCAATGTACAGGTTGTAGCTAATATACCACATGTTTTTCACAATTGAATAACTGACCTGCTTTTAGAGATACGTAAATCTCATCATGTCAAGTATTCCAACACATCTTAAATTTTGGCTGTCACTGTTTCCAGAAATGGGAATAATTGCCGATTTCTGAGACGTAAAATTAATGTAAATGTACTTATATCGAAAGCGACATGATAATGATGATGCATCGGGGATTCTCTCTAGATGCCAGTTTAGGCGACCTGACCGATTGTCCAACTGTATCATTAAATGTTGTGACCGAATCATAGCTGACATTTCTTTCAGATTTCATGACAAAAATAGCCTCCACTGTTTTTCATTGGTAAATCCAACCAATTTTGCGATGCACGAATCCTCTTATCCTGAGAATCAATTTTCAAAAAATAGCTCCTTTCCCTTTATTCAAAAATCTTCGTTAAGAAGTGAGCTAGGTGCTTTCTGTACAAGTAAAGAATTCAGAGGAATCGAAAGTGTGAATCACTTTTTTCACGAAAAGCGATTTGATTTCTGCTTTCCCGGAATTTACGAAACTTTTGACTGTTGTTCTAACAAGTCCCACTGCTACAGCCGAAGCCGAGAGACTTTTTAGCACCTTAAAGCGTGTGAAATTGTTCCAACGAAGCACCATGTCAGAAAACAGGCTGAATGCCTTTTGCTGCATTTCATCTGATATCGATTTTCTGTCCTCTATAGGAAAATTCAAGGAAAGGTCATCGATTGCTTCGCATTGAGTATAGACAAAAGAATGGAATTATTTCATGAGTAATTCTGTGATTTTAAATTTTGCTTCTCAATAAATCTTTTAATTACCACTGTACCTTTTTGCATATTTAGATTTAATTCAAAAACATTTCTAAAACTTCTAGAAATTAGTACTATCAACCATTTATTTCACTTGCATAATGTCTTCTAAAAAATCCCGTGTCTAACTTGTGTTATGTAAAGCATGCACATGTACCAAAACTTATGGCTGACCATATAATCACATGCCCTCATACTTCAGCCCCGAAATCATTTTTCAGTAGGTGACGCCACTGTCGACGACTCATTGAGCGACTTTGACCTACCCCTTTCTGCAAGCAGTCCACATCCATCCCTTGACATTCCTCGTAAGTAAAAAGGACTCTAAATTAATTTGAGAGATTTTCAACGTTCGGATTTATCTTTCAGGCACGACGATAAGCTCTGGACGTTTTCAGCCTGATCTAAAAAAGCTGGACGCTGAGTCCAAGGCATTTCTTGAAAATAATGGATGCCAAGCTGGGACTCCGGAAGGTAAATGTCATAGTAAACGATCTTTGAACAAGACAATCAGCTACTTCTTTTTTTTCAACGTCTCCAATTTTTTTAAACATCATTAAATTAACTTTTTATGTCCTTGATTTTAAAGTTAACTATGTTAATCTTGCTTTCTAGTTTGTCATTTAACTGTTTCGATTTATAAATGATGAAATACGGAAATTGTGTAGGGGAGACCAGGGCAAAGCGGGCATAGTTATCTAAATTTGCGTTTCTTTGCTATTTTTTCCATTAAAACTCTTATTTTGATGCATAAGGATATAAAAGTATATTTCTTCTACAAAACTGCTGAAAAAATCGAACCAAAATGCAACAGAAAACGGGAAAATTACACTTTAGTACTTTGTCCACCTGTCTCACTTTACCCACACATTCGGGGCAAAGTGAGACGGAATACAGGATAATCTAGCGGCAGTAATCACACATATATTTGGTGTCGACACAAGTTGCAGCGAAGTCCGAACACGACTCGTGACACCATTTGCGGCACAGATTACACTCAATCCAGTCCTCAGTTGGCGGACTTCTGTACTGTTCATCGCAAAAAATGCAAAAGTATTTTGGTTCTTCAACATTTTTTCTCTTCAAAAAACATTTCTTTTTTGGTTTCTTAGAAGGAAGATCATTTGTAAGGGTTTTTTCATCATCAGCCACACTACGAAACTTTGCTTCATCATTGTCGGCAGTTATGACGTACACATTCACAGTCTTTCTCCTCTTTCGAGCACTTTGGGCCATCCTAGCCTTAGGAAGAGGCGAAACATCATTCAGTGCACTTGAGAAGCTCGGAGTGAGATTCTCTTTCTCATTTAATACATATGTTATGTCAATCACACGATGGGGTCTACCATCAACAAATGCTAACTCTTCCTTGGAAGTTTGAGGAACATCGCGGGGCACGGCTCTATCATCAGGCTGTGCCGGGGCACCGCTGGGCACGGCTCCATCATCAGGCTGTGCCGGGGCACCGCAGGGCACGGCTCCATCAGCAGGCTGTGCCGGGGCAGCATATCTTTCTCCAACCACCAATGCGGGCGCAAATTCTTCCTCGTGAAACACGTTTGGATTGTAGGGTGACAACCCAGCTATAAAAGATAAAAATGATTAATACACTGAATATATTGCATGCATCATTCGAATTACGTACCTTTTCGAAACCCTCCACGCACTTTGACATTGTTGCACTCGCAACATATGACCTCCCGAATAATTGTCCAATTTCAGAAATCGTCACCCTTCGCCCTGGATTGGCAAGCATCCAACTATCACACTCTCTGTTATAATTTGCTTTCAATGAAGAGTAGAAAGTCAGATCGAGAGGCTGCAGTTTGTGGGTGCAATGTGGCGGAATGCATATGATGTCAACATGATTCTCCTTTGCCAGATCAATGACTTCTAGTGAAACGTGGCTTTTGTGACCATCGAGCACAAGGAGATGGTACTCATCAGATGTTTTCTTGACGAACTTAATGAAGTGCTTGAACCAAACAACAAAGAGCTCACCGTTTATCCATCCGGATTCAGAACCGCCCATGATTGTCCCTATAGGAGCACCATTCAAAAAATTGAGAGGAAGCCGTTTTCGTGGGAACACCATCATTGGCGGAACGTACGTGCCTGTTGCATTGAAGCAACAAATAATCGTGACCAGCTCTCCGCGTTCGGCGCTCGTCACTTTGCCCACCTGCTTTAATCCTTTTCGTGCCAGAACCTTTCCAGGTTTCTGCACAGTTGTCAGGCCACTTTCATCTGCATTCCAAATGTTTGCAGGATGGTAACTGCGTTTTTCTAAAAGGCATTGCAGATGGTCAAAAAAATTCAGTCACTTTGGTTTTGTTGAATCCTACAGCTCTAGCCATGCTTGTAGCCTCAGGATGCCTTATGCTCACATCTGGATGTCTTTTCAAGAATCCATGAATGAAATCTTGTCCAGCAGACTTTTTCTCTTTGTTGAATGGGTGATTCAGACCCAAAGCTTCTGCCAAATCATACACAATTTTGCGGAGCTGAACTATTGTTATGCCATAGAATCGGCGTTGCATATCAAATATATGTTTTTTCAAAAGTTCTTCCTCAGACTTGCTAAAGACTGAACGAAAGCGACCTAATTGTCCTGGTGTTTTTACTTTATTGGTTTTATGACGATATAAGGTTGCTCTAGGAATTCCATACACTTGTGCAGCTCTTCGAAGTGAGTATCGGTTTGACCTGATATCAGACAAGGCTCTCTGCAATGTTTCGACCGTCCATTCAGCTTGGGTTGTCTTCCTGACATAATCGCGAGGCATCCTGTAAAGAGAGAGGGGAAAGACTGAGACAGATGTTATAGAGAGAGAGAGGGAGAGAGAGAGAGAGAGAGAGAGAGAGAGAGAGAGAATGACTTTAAAGCTTCTGATTAACAGTGTCACGGCTAAGTTGCTTGCGTGGTGTAGTGGATAGCGCGCTCGCTGTCGATGCACTTACACCGGAACGTCCGTGGGTACGATTCCTTTTTCAAGCACTTTTTATGCCTTCTGCACATGCATTGAGCTTTTATAATTTTGCTTGATTGAAAATAAAGATGATGGGGTAAAGCGGGCCCCAAGGAATAATCGCCTAGGTGCAAAGCGGGCCACTGTCTCGCTTTGCCCCAAGGTATTACTCATTTTTAATTATGCGTGCTGACTTAAAACATGTGTGCACATACTTTATGCTGACGTTTATTCCAATCGTGATATGGTGCTCTGTGTCATAAGTGCTTCATCTTGAATATTATTATCGTTCCAATCTGATAATCAGCATTGAAAGGAAGCAATATTTTATAAGAAAATGTAGATAATTCACTCACCTGCTAGTCTTGCAAAACGATGCCAGCTGATTGAGATTTAAACAACTCCAAAGTGTAGAAGATAGTTTCAGATGAAACATATAAACAAGCCGCTGCGTTTAGTAATGTTGGTAAAAAATTATAGTTCTGTCTCGCTTTGGACATGTGGCCCGCTTTGCCCTGGTCTCCCCTACATTGATAACAGATCGAAGAGAAAGATGATGAACTCGAGACGTAAGATTTGCAAGAATTAGAAATAGCACCTTATGTTGAGTGACGATGCAGTATTGATAATTAGTTTTTGTTGGTCGTTTTGTATCGATTTTTATAAGTGATAGTGGAGCTTTTGTCGATTCTATTATTTCTTATCATCCTGGTTTGAAGTGTAATTCATACAAAAGATTGCAATAAAATTCCTAAACAAGGAGTTATATTTTGTGATAAAAAGCAACACCAGACAAGGGCAATAAAAATATTATTATCTATGTCATGTTGTCTAAAAACGTAGAACTGATAGTTAGACCAACTTTTGAACAATATTATTGACAGCTATTGTTCATTATTCATTCTCTATTTTGCAGGCAACGGAAGTTGTTCTTCTCGTCCCCTGTTTGGACGCACCGTGTTTCGCCAGATTACCGCTTCTCTTTATCTTTCATTTCTCTTCAATAGTAATATCATCGTCCATCCTAAACGGCCCATGCCTCCCTATGTGCTTTCCGAAAAGAACTACGAATTATTAATGCAGTGCTTATGAGTTTGTTTTATAGGCTATTCAGTCAATTCAAGTCAATTCTAGTGTTCAATTCAGGTACGGGTTATATTTTGAATTCCGGATGCGTGCTGTATTCGAAGGCGGGTTGTATTCGGGGTCGGGATCTATTCAAGAAAGTACTGAAATAAGATTTTGCAAAGCTTGTATTGCAAACCGAATTTCAGCGCACGTAAATCTCACGAGGCGTTTTATGAATTTCAGGTCACCACGTAATGATTCTACTTCTTCTCCGAGAGGTGGCCAAACTCAGAGAAGAATTGAGGGACTTCAAGGATGCCAGTCACCTAAGACTCCATACCCATAACGAGACTGCCCTGCAATCGCCTTTGGCAAATCACGACGAGTACCAAGATTTTGTTAAAAGGCTGAAAGACAAGAATTTTCGCGATAAGATGGTGAGTGATGCTGCTATTTCTAGAATACGAGTACAGTTGTATGTATTTCTTTATATAATCTAGAATTCAATCTATCAAGTGTTTAAACAGATTTGAGTCGATTTAATCAATTCAATTAACTAGATTTGATGCAAGTGTTGAAGTTAAGCGCATTATTTGAATATTCGGACAAATCGATGTCTGTTTTCTTTATAGGTAAGACAATTGGACAGCTTGGGCGGCAAGGACTCGGATGATAGTGTCAAGCGACAAGTAAATTGCTTGCTAACGAACACAATGCAGCAACAGTTTAATAGAACCGGCCGAAAGGATCCAAGGGGAATCGAGCAAGACAGGAAATTGTCGTTTTCCGAACATTTAGAACCTTTAATTAAAGGTGAGGAACCATTTAAGTGTATCATATATCTACGTGTAGTTTTGTCATGGAAATGTCTTAGAATGTGTTTTCTCAAAATGTAACAGAAAAATATCTCGATTCCGTACACCTCAATTATCTAAGTATTGTTCAATGAAGACATTGAACAATGGCAATGAAAAGCATTAACAAAAGCATGCTTGTTTCATTAAAATCTAAAGTCCTATATCCGACATTAATTGTTTTTTAGATGTTAGTGTTAAAATCGAAGGAACAGATGAAAATCATTCATCAACTCGTGTTTTTTGTTGATAGATGCATTTAGACGAGGCCCAAACTTCGTTTCAGAGATACGCGTCATTAAACTCATTATTTGGTTGAATTTCTCACCCAGAATTTCTTCATGAAAATCGTTGATAGTCAAGTCGTTATGCACTTTAATATTATACCCTGAAATGTCACTTCGAATGCTTTTACTTTTCACAGTTCTTTATATCTTTATTTTCCTATAATTAGTGGTACTGTTATTAAAATAACATGTGTGACCCCTCAGTCGTAGTGCATCTGCGCATTTTATATACTAGATTTTTAATTGTTCTCATTCAAAAAAAAGTTTTTTTAAAAGTAATTGGGCATATTGTTGATTAAATTAGATACAGTGGCGGAGCCTAACTCGCCATTTGACCACAGGCGCTACTCGTGTTTCAGCATAATCAAAGACAGACGAAGATGAAGGCGATATGATATCTTGCTAAGGAGATCTGAATTTTCAGGATTAACTTAAATATACTTTTATCTGTTACTGCATGTGAAGTGCACAAAAGCGAAAATGGCGTTTGATCTTCACGGATAATGAGAATGATTATTATTTTGTTTAGATACGATTAATTTAAATATAATTGTTTCTTTATTTTAGATGCCATGCAACAATTCCGGGAGGAGAAAATGAATCCCTTCAATATTGAAAACCGGATTCGGCAACTTCTGAAGGATGCCAGTAAGAAGAAATGCTATTCAAAGTTTCAAGTTTCACACAAGAGACCCCGCATTGTGGACAGTGACGACAGTGATCTTTGATGTCGCTGTACCTGTGCATGAATCGCTAAAAAACAACTGCAAGGTTTTTGTGTTTATTTTTTAAATCATTAAAGGTTTGTTTGATGATCAACAACATCGTCTTTATAATGTGTATAATTTCGGGCATTGGTAAATGAATTTATATTCTTCCTAACTTCTTAATTTTCTTTTGAAACGATGGAAGATGTTTAGATAAGTATGTAAACAACTTATACATGTGCATTATTTGTATGTCAACCTACGGTTACTATCGGTGTTGTAAGCAAGTATGGAAATGTCAGTTTTAATTTAAGGTGTTAGTTTTAATCAGGAGAATCGTTTGAAGAAAACATGCAAGGACCGTCTGCATTCATTTGAAGCTGGGACATTCCCATAACGATGTCTACATGTTTCATAATTTTAATAAACTTATAGTTAATAAGACTTAAGGTTTGTCCTTAAGAGGACAGGTGGTGCGTTCCCACCGGCAGACAGAAATCGGTTCGGGGATACTCTTGCATTTCATAAATTGTTATCGGTAACTCTGCTTAAACATACATTATAGCTATTATCAACAGATTGTGTCGCATTAGATTTTTATAGACCATTAATTATATTTTAATTATTTTACTTGCAATTGAAAAAGATGAAATCATGTTGCTAATTACAAATATGCAGTATTATAAGTACTACTTATTAAATTCAAAGAAAGTAGAATGTTCTGCACTCCATTTTATATCAGAGAATTAAAATTGAAGGGATCTTTTCGGAGCTATATTCCCCTTCCCTTTTACCACCGGGAAAACGTTTGTTAAACTATTCAAATCTTATAAATTTTCCAAGTAAATACCAAATATTTGGTAAAGTTGATACGTTTTTTTTCTCGGGTCGGCAGTCCTATTATAAAGACTTTGCATCTCATGTGTCTGCATGTATCTGAGGCTTAGCAATGTGATAGGACCTGAATTTCATGCTCAGGGAAGACAGAATTCATGCTTAGCGGTTCACCCATGTTTCAAGCGACAACCAGACGACGCGCAAACTAAACGCTCGCCCGCGCGTATTCATAAACATTCCCCATGTTTTAACAACCTCAGATCAAGTGATTTCTGACTTGCAGCGTAATTACGCGTGGCATGTCACCTAATGAAATCATATTTCTATGAAATAACTATGCTATCTAGTTTGATTGGTCGGTGCAGTGAGCAAACGCGACGATCGGCGCTATAAAATTGCAGCCTAACGAGGTTTAAAAGTTGCTCTCCTGCTGTGCTACCGACGGGTAAGCATAGATCGGCGGGCTTGGCCCAAAATACCCTAGACCTCGACTTTGCGGTTTACATCTGCATGCATTACAACGTAATAGGGCCTAGGTTCTGTAGCTAGGATAGACACGACACATGTGCTCCATAATTACGCGTGGCATGTCACCAGCTAGTGCTCGAGCATAAAATAATCACGTAACTAGTTTACATGTCAAGTAAATTTAATTACTGACTGAGGAAGTGAGATATAATGGAAAGAATAATATAAATTAGTAAATAATTCAATGATGCAATTTGGTGGTGATGCCTTCCAAGTATATGCGCAGAATTTCGTAGATATTATTTTTGCGCAGGTGTGGCAACCCTGATGGCCGTCCACGCGCTGAATAGCGTTTGAAACTCGACCACAATTAAATGAGTAGGCACTTAATGATACTTCCCATCATTTGCGCAGAATTTAGGCTTTCCAATTCTCACATTCTGCGGAGTTGCGCAGAATTTCAAATACCTTATTTTTTGCGCAGACCTGGATTCCGATCCTAATTTCTAATTCATATTGAAAAAACAGCCATTGATAAGATTCATTAACAAATAATACATTTATTGTTTTCACAACTACAACCCATCATCATACAAGGAATAAACGCTAGTTCTACCACAATCACATAATAGTTTTAAAGTAAGCTAAATAAAGTTAACAAGTCAAGCGATTAAAAAATATAGACGTTATCTACAGAAATCAATTTTAAAAAAAGTCGCTTGTTACTTTCTATTACGGAGAGTTCGAGATATTTTGCAAGGCACTGATCCGACGTTCGGTGTAATTTCTACCACAGATGTCGGTAGACTTTTTCCTTTGAGATTTCTAGAGGGCCTGGACTTGTTAGTACTTTGTATATTCTCTTTAGTTTCATCCGCGATTTTGAAATTTATTTTCTTGCTTTGCTGACGGGTTTTATGACTTACTGTCGCAGCTTTGATCAATGGAATTTGAGTAAGTTCCCCTTCATTTAGTCGCTTAGGATGCAGGCCGTTGTTTATATCTGTCAACGGTGCAGGCTTCGAATCATTTATCTTCCGGTTCCGTGTGGACCTTATCTCTAGGACATCGGATGAGCTTCTAGATCCTTTATTACTGGTGACATTGCCTGATTCTACAGGGCCATTAGTTTCCGCTGCACATTTCGCTGAGTTGACCCTTTCGCTGATTGCTTCACCATTAAAATCTCTACGGTTAGACCTTTTATTTGTCAATCCAGACGTTTCCGAGCGTTTGCCACGTCCTTCACTAGAGTTACCCGAGTATAAAATCGTATTTGATTCACTTGCATCTACATCAACTTCCGCCGATTTCGCGACTTTACGCTTGGTAGAATTTGATTCACCGTTGATCGAATCAACAGCTTTTCGCTTGCGGGTTCTCGTGTTTCGAATTATGAGGTTTTCGTCAACATGCCCGGTGCTATTTTCTAATGGGACATCTATGCAAGCATAGTCTCTTTCCAATACACTGACCATTTTTTCTAGCTGGACATCAACTTTCACTTCTCTTGCATTTCTTCTAGACTGTCTCGAATTCTTCACCGTTCTGGATAGTTCCTCACGACTAGTTCTAGATGCCAATGACTTAGAATTAGCTTTCATTTCAACGGCTGCACTTTTATTGGAAGACAATGAAGAAGCATCCATTTCAAGATCAGTAGCCATCCTCTCAATTTTATCTTCGATTCCAATTTCCTTGAGCTTTTTATTTTTAGAACCGTTACTGACAGGTGAGACATTCCGCCTTTTGCGAGTTCGTGCACTTCTTTTTGGTTCGATAGTTTCTTCAGTCTGCTTGTCAGCCCGTGTACTTCTTTTTGGTTCGATAGCTTCCCCCGTCTGCTTATGAGTCCGTGTACTTCTTTCTGGTTCGATAGTTTCTTCAGTGTGCTTATAAGCCCGTGTACTTCTTTTTGGTTCGATACTTTCTTCAGTATGCTTGTGAACCCGTGTACTTCTTTGTGGTTCGATAGTTTCCTTTGTCTGCTTATGAGTCCGTGCACTTCTTTTTGGTTCGATAGCTTCATCTGTCTGCCTGTTAGCGCGTGTGCTTCTTTTAGGTTCCATAGCTTTCTCTGTCTGCTTGTGGGCCCGTGCACTTCTTTTTGGCTCGATAGCTTCCTTTGTCTGCTTACGGGTTCGTTTATCTCTCTTTAGCTCCACAGTATTATTCTGAATATTCGTAGGACTTGCATCACGGGATTTCAGTCCTTGAGTAGAGTTCACATTTCTCTGTAGTTCTTGATTATCTGCATCTGTCAAATTTTGCCTTTTCCTTGTACGGACAGACCTAGTCTTACGCACTGGTGCATTAGGTGTAGACACAGCTACAGTTGTGTCACTCTTATCAGCAGAACGACTAGATGACTTTGACTCATCATTCATCAACTTCTTTCGTTTACCTTTCGAAAGCGGCTCAAACACAACTTCATTGCATTTCACTGTATCATCTCTTTCACTGCCTTTCATGCTTTTCGTAGCTCTTTCATTTTTAGCAGGTGCCACGCGAGATACGGAGGAAACACTTTCGATTTTAGATTCACTTTTCTTAGGAGAGACTCTCTTCTTTCTTGAATTCACTGCGATTGCGACGCGATTTCTTGAACGAGTGGAGCGAGTTGACCTGCTACTTTCTGGTGTATTTTGGGCATCTGCTTTGATGTTTTGATCAATGGTATTGATGACATCTGATGTGGGTGCATTTCGCAATGTCGTTCTTTTCGGAACTGAAGATTTTCCTCTTTTGGCTGACGACAATTTGTGGGTGGTTTCCACATCAGGTTGATGCAGTTCACTGGCTTCCGCTTTAAAGAGGTCGTTCAACGCCATTTCACCGATACTTCTGCGATAAGTTTTTGGAGTTCTCACAAGATCTCTAACTCCGACGTAGTCAGGTGACCTCATTTTTTTAGGAGTGCGCTTCATTTCTTTTATTCCTCTATAGTCTACTGACGGTCGAGTTTTCTGAGTTTTTACTAGATTACGAACGCCAACATAACTCACTGATATCCTCTGTTTAGGACTTTTTGTGATTTCTTTGATTCCCTTATAATTCGGAGATTCTGTCTTGAACACGGGTGTTTTCAAAAGATTTCTAACACCTATATAATTGGTTGCCTTGCTCATTTTTGGAGTTTTTGAGAGTTCTTTGACACCTCGTAAATCAGGGGATTTGTCAGGTTTAGGAATTCGCATGAGAGCACGAACGCCTTCATAATCAGCTGATTTTCTTATTTTTGGAGTTTTCGCCAATTCCTTGACCCCCTTCAAGTCCAAAGAGCGCTTATTTGCCTTAGGCGTTTTTAACAATGTTCGAACACCTAATAAGGAGGCAGATTTCCTTTGCCTCGGCATTTGAACGATTTCCTTTACTCCTCTTAAATCCATGGAGCGTCTGATCAGAGGTGTTTTCATGATACTACGAATGCCTTGATAATCAACTGATTTTCGTTGTCTGGTGTTTTTCTTAAGTTCAACTCCTTCGGATACCCTATGATCTGCCATGGTGAGATCTCCGACATCGATTTCAACATCCGATTCTAAAGGAGAAACTATCATTGATGACGGTTGTACTGGCGTTGGTGGAAACGGGCTCATCGTTGATTGATCTCCATCATAAACTGGAGATTCGCTAATGATTTGCCGCTTTCCTCTTAGAATGAACGTGGCCGGCGAATGCACGTGTCCTGTACTGGGAGCTCCACCGTATTTTTCACGAGGAGTTTTTGGAAATTGTTGTGAAACCACTGGCCCCTTTTGTCGCTTTCGTATTTGTAGAATAACAGGTTGTGAAGATGCTTGCGTTTTATTAGGCATTGGAACTATCTTTCTTTTAACGACATCAGCCCACGATGAGCCAGTTGACTTTAAGTTGGATAGGTTGGGTTTCGAGATGTGACCATGAACGGCTCGCATGGCAACAACATTACCGATATTCGTACAATTATTCTGATTTTCTGAGGGGCTCTTGTAAGCCAAAATGCTGGCTCTTTTCCCAACTGATCGACGTGAGGCATATTTCTTAACTGACGATATATTTATACTTTCCTTTTTCGCAACTTCAGTAGAGTCTGACTTAGCGGTTGCTTTTGGTGACGGACTAGCTTTAGAAGATGTAGGTATTCCTTGTGGTTTTATTTGAGTTTCCATCGAGCGACTGGGCATGCTTCTTCGGAACTGGTTTGTTTTCGTAGTAGCACCATACGAACGTCGGCTGCGAGTGACAGCTTCTTTACTGACATATGGTGTTGACTGCAGTGGTTGACTTGAATTATTTTTATCAAAACCTTCCAAAAGCAACGTTTTACGAGTGACTGATATTGATGAACGGCGACCTGCAATTTTCTCCACTTCTCCATTGGAAGTCCATTTCATGGAATTAGTAGCATCAGGAGAGATCACCATATTATTTACAACATTGGTAGAATCACGTTGCTTCGAGCGGCGAGAAGGAAGTGCAATTGCAGATGGACGTCCACGACTTCGCCTTGGGGTAGCTCTAACAGACTCTGGAACCGAAGAATCCCGAAAAGAACGGCGAGATTTACGTGCACTAGGTTTTCCTGTCTCAGATAAATCGCTTTCAGCGTTCACAAGTGATCTGTCAGGTTGCCCAGAATCCGAACTCGATGTCAAAAGTGAGTCATGAAAAGCTGACTTGCGAGATCGACGTCCACGTTTTTCAGTCGACGCTTGGTCGCTTTCAGAAGCCAATGACGACCTGTTAAGTGGTGGAGCATCCCAACTTGGTGCCAACAATGAATCTTGGGAAGCAGACATACGAGACGGACTACGACGTTTGTCACTAGATGTATCTGTTGACATGGTTACTGCATTACAACCAGATGTCAATACTAATTCCTGAGATGTGGATGGCCGTCCTCGACGTTTTCCTGAAGCATTTAGAGCACCTCCAGACGCGACTGACTTGTCACGAGGTTCCCATTCCGAAATTGATCCCTGCAGTTCTTCTTGTGATGTTGAAGTATGTGAGAGGTTTCCAGGAGTAGATAGGACGCTTTTAGAAGCTGTCGACATGTTGAGTGGGCCTGTATTCGAGCTAGATGACAAGATCGAATCGTGTGACATACATAAGCGAGATTTGCGTCCGCATTTTCCATGCGTTGATGCAACAGTTTCAGGAGCCGTTGACGAAGTGTTGAGAGGTGCAGTATCTGATCTAAAAGGCAAGGATGAATCTTGCGCAGAGATGCGAGACGAACGACCACGACGCTTGACGATCGATTTAACACTGGATACGTTTGACATGTTGAATAATGATTCATCAGAACAAGATGCCATGAATGAGTTTTGTAATTTAGACTCACGAGATGGACGTCCACGTCGGTTTGGAGTAATACCAACGCCTTCAGATGCTGTTGACTTGTCAAGTAGTTCAGCATTCGAAATGGATCCCTGTAATTCCTTTTGTGATGTTGAACGGCGAGAACGGTTGCCGGGACTTTTTTGAACCATTGGGATGTTGAGTGATACGGCACTTGAATTCAAAGCCACCATCGAACTTCGAGAAGTAGACAAAAATGATGAGCGAACACGACGCTTTCCAATAGATTCAACGCTTTCGGAAGTTTTGAGTGGTAGAGCATCAGAACTTGATGCCAATAGTGATTCTCGCGATGTGGACAGGCGAAACAGTCGACCACGCTTGCGTGTAGAATGCACGCTTTCCGCATCAGTTATCGATTTGTCACTTGCTTCCACCTTAGGACTAGATAACAATGTTTTCTTTGATTTAGAACGACGAGGGAGTCGGCTTCTTGGAGTAGTTGGAGCATTTTCAAAAGATGATGACGATTGGTCGAGCGCTCTTATATTACTCGATTTCGACAAGCGAGAGTGGCGACCGCCTAAGGGAACAGGTTCAATGCCTTCCGAAACATGTGACATGTCTAATAGTTCATCATCCGAATTAATGGTCACTGGTGATTCATGCGATGTAGACAGACTAGATCGGTACCCACGACTTTTGCTGGGTGTAGACTGGGCGATTTGAGAGGCTGCTGAAAGTGTTTTGAGCTCATCATTAGCAGACAAGGACCGTGAACGACGACTAGAACCTTTCATGCTAGTACGATTTTCCCCAGATGACATGGAGATGAATGAAATAGTCTGTGGTTCCTCGAAGTTAACAGGATCAGGTGTTATAGCAAGTGACTCTTGTGATGACGAACGGCGGGAATAACGTCCTTGACGTTTTCCTGAGTTGATCTGATGTAGCTCGGCAGTTTTCTCATCAGTTAAATTTGACGACGGACGGCGGGACTGAGATTGCACCATCAAAGGATGCTCTTCCGAACTATTGCTTGTCCGAGTCACTCTTGACAGCGAGTCATCTTCACTAAAATCTATCAATGACACTTCATTTGCATTTGTCGGTTGCTTGATTATCTGTGGTGCGTATAATGAACGGCGAACTGAATCATTTGATTTAGCTGATGATTTTGCATTAGAGCTAGACAATCTTTTGAATTTTGATGGTGAAGTTCTGCTTTCGTTGAGATCGATCAGAAGCACTTCTTTCAATGCTTGATCAGATGTTCCAATAATGTGAGGACTTTCCGAAACCGATACGCGACGCTGAACTTTTTCCGATAAAGGACTACGACGATTAGTATTCACAAAATTGTATACTTCACTTTGAACTCCATTGCTTGGCAGACTCGCTGAATCAGTTCGTTGAATGCTTAGGCGCTTCGTTTTCTTAACCGGAACTGGTGTGAGAGAAGTTCCTTTCCTTTTCTTTGACCGTATTTCAGGAGACAATTCTTCTGCTATGACGTTCATACTATCTTTCGAAGAAGGCGGCGCAGCGCCCTTTCTCAAAGGAGTGGAAGGAGGCAACGATTTATCATATGTTTCTGGACTCAAATTAGGACCAAAAGACACCCTTTTTGACTTCCTTACGCTCCGTTTTTCAGGCGGCCTGGGAGTATCTGGAACGACGGGTGAGTAATTTGGGTTATTCGTTGAATGCCTTGATTCCGATAGCGACCGAATATGTTTGCTATGAGAAGTGATACGTTGAGGTATGAATGGCAATAAAGATTCTGAACACGACACTGAAGATCGTCTCCCGCTGGAGTTTCGCTTGTTTGGAGATGCTACCTACAATGAAAGAAAACATTTAAGACATTTTCGACATGCATGATAATGAAATACAATTTTGACAAAAATGTTGGAAAAAAGGAGGAAATGTTGAAGGAGGGAATGTTGGAGGAGTGAATTTTTATTTCATCTAAACAATTGGAGATACACGACAGCATGCAAAATCGTAGCAGGGTTGTCGGCGATCAATCAATCATACTGTCTGTTGATCAACATGTCTCAATCAGTAGTCGGACCAGTGATTTTGCCATTTTTTCGCAAGCCTACTAATAACATAGAATTACATTATCATATTTCATGATCAAGCAGGTTGAAAGCTGCTCTATAAAAACTTGACCAAGAAAACAGACAGAAACATAGAAAACAGCTTTATTTATGACATCAACACAAATACATGGGGCTGGACAAGCGGCAACGGAATTTCATTTTCACTGTTAACATGACTGCTACTTTGTAAATGAAGATCTATTTTCCTTTTGAAACGTGTCGTACGACACTTCGGTGGGCTCTTCAATGACACATAAGAATTTTTGAGAAATTCATTTTCTTCAATCTGTGTTCATAAAACTGCTCGGTAACGGAATTTCAAAAAGTTAAGATCACTTTTACAGGTATATAGAATTTGTCTCATAGCATGCTGTTCCATTATGAAAATGCGCATGTGGTGAATGATGCAGGGTGACGCACGTAAACCGCCAGATTTTAAACTTTTATTACTCCTCAAATATTCATCCGATCATCATGAAATTTCGACTCATACTAGTTTGGAGTATAGGATTTATGATGATTATACCTGTTGTACTGAGAATTGTCAGAAAATTCTGATTCTATTGACCGAATGACATGTAGTAGAATTGACATACCAACAATGTATCTTAACATGTAAAATTTAATGATGAACTTTTCCCTTTATTTCCCCCACGTCTTTATCAATAATGACCAAAACGAATTAAGGTGAATGTCATAGAAAACATTTATCAAATGAAAAACATACGAAAAAAAGTGTTAGTAGTCATCGAACTTCAACGTGTCCTCCTCCATTCTCGAGGACGGATTCGAGTCGCTTTTGGTAGGCCAGAGCAGTTTCTCGACACATCTCAGTTGTCACTTCTTGAAATGATTGTATGATGCGGTCCTTCAGGTCTTGCATGGATGTTGGCCGTGTATGGTAAACCTTGGACTTGACAAAACCCCACAAGAAGAAATCACAAGGCGTTAGGTCAGGTGAACGCGGTGGCCAGGGCATGTTAGGAGATCGACGTCCCATCCATCTGTTAGGCATCTTCTTGTTCAACCACTCACGCACAGGAAGTCCCCAGTGTGGAGTTGCACCATTCTGCATGAATATAATGCTCCTTCCTCTTCTGTCCGACTGCACCGCTGGCCAAAATTCCTCCTGTAGCATCTTGAGATACCGATCCTTGTTGACGGAGGTGTCGAAGAAGAACGGTCCGTAGATACCTGATTGACTGATTGCCGCCCAGACGGTGGTGCGTGGCGAGTGCATAGACTCTTGCTTGATCCAGTGAGGGTTCTGGTAGGCCCAATAACGACAATTGTGGCGGTTCACACCACCATCCAGATGGAAGTGAGCTTCATCGGACCAGGTTAGTTCCACTAAATGGCTCGGGTTGGCTTGGATGCGCTGTAGCTCCTATTCTGCGAACTCCATTCGGTTTTCCAGATCTTCGTGTAATCGCTGCACCACCTGGACCTTGTACGGATGCCATCCATAGTCATGGAGAATGCGCTGGATAGTGCGGTGACTCACTTGAAGAGCATTAGATGCACGGCGGGTAGATGTGTTTGGGTCTTCCTCGAAGTGCTGCACAACTCGTTCCACATTCTGCTCCGTTCGTTCAGAAGATGACCGGTCCCGCTTGACAGTCACCACACTACCACTGGTCAACAGGTTTGTGTGCCACCGCTTTATGGTACGGGCATCCGGTGCTCTCGCGTTCTTGCCATACTCTGAATGATAAAGCCTTTGTACCTCCACTGGACTCTTGAGCCATTCGTACCAAACCGCGCATTTTGCTCGTTCTGCAACCGAATAATCATCCATTCTTCTATGTTCGATTCTTTTCAGATAGTGATTTAATCGTCGAATGGTATTTTATATGACATGGAAGTAACTGAACAATATTCACTTCAAGACTGCGCACAATACGATTCATGTGAAGTTGATCTAGATTTTCGATGTCAACAAAATGAGTACATGTCATTCGGTCAATAGAATCAAGAGTTTTCTGACAATTCTCAGTACAACAGATATAATCATGATAAATCATATACTCCAAACTAGTATGAGTCGAAATTTCATGACGATCGGATGAATATTTGAGGAGTAATAAAAGTTTAAAATCTGGCGGTCTACGTGCGCCACACTGTATATCTTTTTAGGTTTAGTAGACAATGTTATCGCCAAATATAGCCTAGCTTTGAAAATTATTCCATTAACAAAATTAAGAAATAATCGGTAGGCGTGATAACGGAATTTCAAATGTTCATTAAGTCCTATAACCAGACAACTTCCATTTTGCTAATTTCTTTCCTTACTCCTTTTTGCCACACTCATTTGACTTTCAATGACATCACAGCGAATAATTACATCATAGATATGTGTATGGATAGAAATGTTCAAGGATTCCCAGCACTCGAGAATTCTTGGAAAACAAGAGATGTTGACGATATCATTTTTTTATTTCATGCCGAATGGTGGAATAGAAAGTGAATTCATTCCTTTTAGCAACATATGAAATTATGATAATCGGATTATAATCACTATAATTAACTTTCTAAGCTCATTAGTACATGTAGTACATTAGGTCTACAGATCAAGGTATGGATGTATTAAATAGTCAAATAGACATTCAACTTGAGAAAATAATCTATTGCACATGAATACACTTGTGATATATGCCTAAGTGTATATATTGGACATTTACACAAACTGACTAAGTGGGTGGAAAAAATGCATCTCAATTAGTCCCCTCCCCTCCCAGCTCCTTTCGGGTCCTCCCTTCACATTTTTTCATGATTGAAAAGCAACCATCTCTTCATTTTAGAACGTTATTCATTACAGATATGATGACATTGGAGGGGGCAAGCACTTTGATGTGGGGTATAATGTTTGAAACATTTGAGATTTTAACGGCGTGATGAATGAATCACATTCGTTACTCATGTTTGTTGACATGAATCTCGATAGTATTAAACATGACCACAGGATGCAGTGTTAGATTCATGCAAAAATGTGTTCTGCTTCACAGTGGAAGTTTCCTTGAAAGTGCAAATTGGTACTCATATTAAGTGACAGGGAGGTTGCAGATGCGGAGAGAATGTACTATGTAGGCTTGTGATTCCCGGGTTCGGACTCCACCCTGTAGTAAGATGTCACGACGTGCATTCATTCATTTCAAACACACAATCATTTGGTGTCTTCATCAAATTCGTATTCAAGCAGTTACTTTGAGATCTACATTTCACTTGTCTGTGCAAAACGTAGCTATGACTGAAATTATTAACAAGTATGCTGCAGCTGCAGTGCAATGAAACTTTCACTATCGGTACCGCATTACTGTGAGTCAAGTATAGTCGAATATCGAAACGATGTTTTTGCTTCTTGCATTGAGCACACACCCTAAGAGAAATAAAGGGCACTGAAAATAGAGATTAGCAGTATAATATAGTTAGGCCTGTATCTGCTATGCATGCATTATGTATTGCAATTATTTTTTTTCATTTTCTAATTATTTAATTTTCATTTCTTGATATCTCTAGGTTATCTTTAGACAAATGATGCTCATCAAAGCATCAATGAGGGACTGACTTAGCACAATTTGGTTGTCAGACACCACGGTTGCGAGTCTATAATAGAAGTTTCAGTCGAATTAAAAAAGTTATAGATCGACCATGTCAGGCGAACAAAGGATTTGAATTGGTTTTTAAAAACCAACAATCAATCTGCTAACCACAAAAACAAACAGCTTGGTGGCCAACACATGAGATAAAACCCAGAGATGACCTAAATATCTTCAATTATGAATACATAAATACAGTTAAAAAAAACAAGGTCAATAAAAACATATATTGGAAAGCTTTCGACAAGTCTTCCAACAATAAAGTTCTTGCTGGGTTAAAGATTGCTGTTACAGGATTGAAAAAAGACTTTTGTCGAAAGCTTTCCACTATATGTTTTTATTGACCTTGTCTTATTTTCCCTTGACATCAATTATGAATGCATAGACACAAGTGAACTATTTTATTTTTTACTGATGACCACACCTGTTTGATAAATGTGTTCTAACAGACACAATTCGCCAATTCTTTCTAACGGCAAACGTTGTGAAAATTTCAAGCTTGTCTACTCAATTTTCATGCTTACAGCGTCGCAGGTGATGACCTGAAATTTACAAAGCTGATTTTATTTTTAATAATACCAATAATCTCTTCTATACACGACGTCAGCATTCATATGATGAAATATTTTTACTGTTGGAAGAATTTCACTATCTTTACACAGAGGCAGTCCACGTGAAAGATAAATAATAGCCAATGGTATAGCACTTTTCAGTCACAGATATGACACCAACATTTTCTGATAATTCCATTTATCACACTTTTACATCATTAGAATACAAGAAGCCTAGTTTTGGGGTGATGTTTCTTGTAATTCCACGACGTAATTTGAACATCAAGTTTATCTGGCGCAACCCTATCTTCATGAAATCAAATTATTTTCTAGAATGATTTCGCCAAACATAGTCTGTATGATTTTAGGCCGAAGTTACAATAACTTCTTATTGAACAAAACGACTTAAATTGTGGAATTCCGCAACAAAATTATTTTGTCCAGGAATTACCGTAATTCCAGGACTTAAATGAAGATCCACATCAATTACCAAATGGAATTGTACAGTTCATACAGTATTACTTACAACACGGTTAGCGAATTCACCTTGATAATAACACGCAGATATCGATTTTCACTGGATTTGTCTTGCTGAAAGACAAAGCACAGTCGTTTGCAAGTCAGCGATATTACAGAACAGAAAGTTTACTGACAACGTCTACGTGAGGTTCCTCCTTCTTTAGCTAAAACAACATTCGGACATTTCAGCAGCCGCTCTTTAACGATGGAGCCGCTTCCCAATTCAAACTAAGATTTTAACTCTTTCTTTTTATCCAACTTCTGAAGGAATATGAAGTTTTAGGTGATTTAAATTTCTTCACATCTCATGGTAAAGGGGTTGTTGACGGAGTTGGAGGATTGGTGAAATATATGGTCTCGATGACAATACTCGTATGTTCTCGTCGATCGGTAACTAGAAATGCTTCGCAGTTCTGTGCTATTGTTCAGAATTGACATACAAATTATTTGCTGTGAGATAACTTCAGCCGATATCGACATCGAAAAGTGCAACCTAACTTGCAGCGGTTGGTGATGATGTCAGTGAAATAAAGAAATTACAAGCCATACACTGCGTGAAGAATCGTGATACAGGTCTGATTGAAATAGCGGAAAATAATGATTCCAAACCTGAGTTAATCAGAATCAAGGCTACGGATGCCAGCTCACTTTGAACAGATTCTCCAGACTATGAAATGCAGATTACAAGTCATGTCGTATTCAGTCCGAATGAGTGGATAACTGCTGTCTCCGATGATGCCTGGTATCCTGGCATAATACGATCAGTCTCTTCGAATTACTTGGAGATCAGCTTTTTTGAAAAAAAGCAAGTTTCTTAATAAACCTTCTGCAACATAAATGATTGTATTTATAATCAGATTTGTGTTCCCGGAGAGAGAGGACATTCAGACGATTCAAAGAGGAGCCATTTTGTGTCGAATATATTAGCCAATTGTTGAAGGATCATCATCAACAGCGAGACATTTGAAGCACTCGCTCTCGAGGGATGACCTCAAGATCGAGCAGTTGTTCTTTTCATGAAGTGTAGATGATAACATCACCTTAGTTGATACATAATCGCACATGAAATTTCAGGTCAAAACGCTCTTGCCCTCATAACTTAATAATAAATTCAATCAAAAGTGACCGTTTTTCATTAAATAATGAAGCTTCCTTAAAAACGTCAGCAAGTTTTAGAACATGGTATTAGAAACAGTTTTAGGAGGGTATTCCAATGCGCAGAAAATTAATCTCAAACGCTTGATTAATGAATTTAATGTTTATTTGAGTAATCCCACGACATTATCACTAAGATGACTCGTTTGCCCAAAATATTTCGGCAAATAACCTGTAACTGCCACAGCGGAAACTTCAATAGAATTCATTGTGAGATAACACCTTTGTAGCGGCTCCCACCTGCCAACTACTTTTAACATCCAATTTACATTGGACATTTAATGAAAAATGACAATAAAACGAGAAGTTATGAAGCAAAAAGATCACTGTAGGTCACTTGAGTCACTGTTGATCCCTATTCGTCACTTTTTCTTAGATGCTCATGAAGTTCTATTATATATTTTTCATAATTCTCGTTTTCTTCTATACCCAACATAACTGATATCTTCGCTGTTGTTCAACTTTATATTTTTCTCATAAGTCTCTAAAGCGTTCACACTCTTTCATCACATGTTCCACATTTTCTTCAACAATTTTCTACACAATTTCTCTTTTGCATTCTTTCCTCTTTTTGCATCTAATAGCACCGCACCACATATCCATCTCCTTGCTGTATAATTTAATTTTCCGTAGTTATCAATTTTTCCCTAGCTGTTTGATTCGAAGTACCATTTTTCTCTTTCCCAGTTCGATTACATTTAGGGTTGACACGAAATATTTAACGAAGTTTATTTTTCTTTTCCTCGGAAGTTTATTGAAGTTTATTTTTTTCGAGTGCAATGTCGTTTTTCTTATGCATTTACTAATTAATTACTGCTTTAAATGCTGTGATAAGTAGGTGATCATAAGTGGACTAACTAATCTTTCTTCACCAGTCAATCAAATCAAGACAGGCACATCCCGGTTACCGTGAATGCGGTTGCGGAAATAAGACTGCTGCAGCGGTTGCCATTGTTTTATTCGTCGTTCAAGGAACAAATGATTCGATGAGTAAACAATTCATCGTTTGATTATTCCGCTCTTTAATGTACGTGTAATTAATTCCTGTTAATTAATTAATTAATGCTCTTAATTCCGCTTTTATCCACGTACAGTACATTAAAGAGGGCCGCTATTATTTGGTAGTCCAAAATTTTCGGTAAAGAGCTAATAGTAATCAATTCTGAGTCACAATCACAACTCACTATGTGCGCATTTGTAATCATATTGTGTACAAAGATGTAGTTCATTTACAGTGGATGTTGTGGTGTGTCAATGCCGTAGCTGGCACCCTGAAAGGGGGATGGGGTGCGGCAAAATTTTCAGGTTGTAACTAATGATATTCAAAAGAGTTTTTATAAAAGAGTTTGAGTTTCTATATATAATTTCAATGTGCGAAATAAAAGTTAATAGTCAGCCTGTTCATCACCAATAGGTAATTTATTAATTGAGATCCCACAATGCTCGTAATTCTCAGCTTTAGAGTTGCACTTACTTACTTCTTACTTCCTCGTTTTGCGTCTCTTCTTCCCGGTTCCAGGGCTGGACGTAGATGCGATGACCCGTTTCCATCTCGAACGATCTAGAGCAATGTCTTCCGACACCTCCAGAGACTCCAGATCTTCATGGATACAGGCTTGCTAAGTCTTCTTAGGTCTACCAGGTGGACGGGAACCATCGACTGACAAGTTGTAGACTTCATTGATGACGTCACCATTGGCTCTTCTTACGTGACCAAACCAGCGCAGACGTCTTTGCCGCAGGCGGACTGGAAGTTCGGGCAAACCTCAGCGTCTCGCTACTTCTTCTCTTGCAACTTTTGTCTTTCAACCTGACCTTTGCCATATACCTCAGCATTCGTCTGTCAGTACTTCTCAGAAGTTCAACCAGCCTTAGGCTGAGGGGCCACGTTTCTGCGCCGTAGATGAGAACTGATCTTACACACATCTCATACACATGGGCTCTACACTTCAATGGGACGCCTTTGTTGGTAAGAAGACTGGCAAATTCTCTCCATTTCGTCCATGAAGCCGCGATGTGAGTCCGAACCGCTCCTTCTGCGCTTGCCTCTGAGTCCACGACATCTCCGAGGTAACAAAAATCTTGGACCTCTTGTAGGACGATCCCATTCACATTAAGTGAATCATCCTCAAGCGAGTTGGGAACATCCGCGCACTTCGGACATCGGAAGCCTGTTATTCCTTGAAATGATCGCAATCGGGAGCACTTTTTGTGACACCACAATTTGCAGGAAACACAAAAGATCGAGTTTGCTCCGACTCCCCTGCCACAACAACTGCACGGCCACTTTCCAGACTTGGTGCGATCTTTGCTCTTCCCAGTTACCATGACCTTGGACTTCGTCCCGTTGATCTTCAAGCCACGCCGCTCTAAACCATCCTTCCACCTTGAAAACATATCAATTGCTTCTTGCTTGGAGGCAGCTGTTAAAACCAGATCATCGGCGTACAGCAACTCCCATGGGCCGGATCCTCGACAATCTTTGGACGCTTCCTCCATCACTGTAATGAACAGCAAGGGGCTAAGCGCTGACCCTTGGTGTACTCCCATGCCGATGTCCAGTTCCTCCGACAGACCAAACTTTGTCACGATTTGCGTTCTTGAACTCCGATACATGGACATTACAACCGAAACCAATCTCTCAGGAACTCCTTGTCTGCGCAATGCCCATGCGATGATTTCTCTAGGGACTCTGTCGAAAGCCTTTTCGAGATCGACGAACACATGGTAGAGCTTCTTCTTCTTTTGGCTGTACTTTTCTTGCAACTGACGAAGGATGAAGACAGCATCAGTACGGGATCAGTTGTAGATTTCCCTCTTCGGAAACCAAACTGCCGGCAATCAATGCTAATTAGCTTCCTCAACCTCCTCTCTATGACCTTCTCAAACAGCTTCATACCATGTTCCAGCAGGCGAATCCCTCTGTAATTGCCGCATTCCAGAGAATCACCTCTCCCCTTGTAAATGGGGATAGTCAGGCTTCTTTGTCATTGAGACGGCAGACCGCCACTGTCGATTGCCTCCTGAAATACTGTCACCAGTCTCATTACAGTATCTTCACCAGCTCCCTTAAAGGTGTAGTTCGGTACTTTTTACGTACCAATTTTATTAGCAAAAACGGAAGACATAACATTCTTTATTATGTTCCACCGGATGTTTTCATCTCAGTCATCACCGTTGAAGAGAGATAACTTGTCTAATGTCAAGCTATGACGTCACAGAGGACGATGATGATTCCCGGCTGCATCGCAGCCAATCGCTGCACACCTCTAACAGGGAAGTTCACATGCTTCGCGCAGTTTCACCGTCCCACGCACGAAGATGGACAATCAAGGTAATTATTTATCGTCATACATGTGCTGTTGAGAATTACGGTTTTATGTGACAATGTAATTATGGAGAGCATAACCACTATGCCACGATATTTTAATTGAATTCCAATTTTTTCGTCATTATTCATTTAGTTACACATACTGTACAAGTATCATAAAATTTCATTAGCAGTGCCTGTACCTGCACTGCATATGAGATATAGAAAGACTTACTTTACGCAGCCGATAGTCAAAAGAAAAATGGTAGCAGTAAATCCAAAACATTCATTTCAATTTCTTACTAATAATCATTGCCAGTATACAAAGTCGCCAGACGTAATTTTTAGTAGAAGTGCGCCGACTTACGGCCCATCTTTTCGTGGCTTTCCTGTATGTCATGTATTCATGAATCACTTCACGACCAGCATTAAGATTATTGTCAATCACGGCCAACATTACTCTCATTTTGTGATAATCATAAGGGAAATGTAGACGTTTAGGGATATACTTCAATAGGGTATTGTGAAAAGATTCGAGGGAAGATGTATGTACATAAGATGCCAGTTTTCGAATATCTCTCAGGAAAGTCGGATCATTCACTACGCGAGTAAGTTCATCAAAAGCTACGGTATCAGGTTTGATCCACTTCTTTCGATTGACTTCTGAAATCTCATCATGACAGCACTGCAATATTCTTGAATGTGTTCCCTGAGCCTCCCACGAATGCCGATCGCTTATGTGGCAAAGGATGGAAGTCCACCATTCCACAAGAATATCGGGATCTCCATTACACTTTTCCGCAGAAAACCATAAATGATTGGCAATACTCTTAGACCATTTAGAAATAATCTCACATCCTCTCTTTGATGATACTCTAGTCAGCTTCTTCTTGAGAGACTTCTGCATATGCCATGGATCAAAGTCATGTGCGATTTCGGGGAAATGTGTTCTCATCAATTATGAAATAGATGTTGATCTATCAGTACAAAGTCTTGATATTTCAATTTCACATTCTTTCAGCTTTGTAAGAAGTTTCTCACATGCGTCACGCTCCATCATAACGCTCGACGTCGACAGCTGTATCTTCTGACAGCTGCAGCGTCTAAACAAAGAGATTTGATAGCGAGAGAGATGTCTCATTTTACTCACCAGATATTAATGTCATAATTGAGGCAAAGTTAAAAATTGGACCGAACTACACCTTTAAGCAGTTCAACTGAGAGGCCTGATGGTCCAGGAGCTCTACCATTTTTCATGTCGCATAGAGCACTACGTACTTCCTCCTCAGTCACTCTTTCTGTGGGTCCTTCGTTATAATTGGCTCATCGATGGTGAAGTTGCTGCTTTTGTTTAGCAATCCTTCGAAGTACTCTTTCCAACGGATTTTGATGTCTGCTTCTTCAACTAAAATCTCTCCTGTTTCACTTTTCACGAAGTTTCCTTGAACTACATCTTTCCCTTCAGTTTTCATTTGTCGCGCAATCCTGAACATCTTGTTTTGCGTTTCGGTCTTACTGATGTTCCTGCTCAATGTCTGCCACGATTCTTCTCTGGCCTTTGCAACAGCTTTATTAGACAATTTTGACGCATCCTTGTACATTTTACGGTCATTTTCAGTTTTTGACTTCTGCCACCTTTTGAAAGCCAATTTCTTGTTCTTTATAGCTCTTTGTACCTCACAAGACCACCACCACGTCTCGCGCTGCACTTGTCGCGGCCGTCCTCTTGTTTCCCCAAGAACTTGCTTTGCTGCCTGAATGACATTACATTGAAGCTGGTCCAAACCGATCTCCGATTGAGCTTCATTTTTCTGCTGGCAAACTTCCTCAAACTTTCTTCTCGTTTCTTCATCTTTCAATTTCCATACTTTCAATTTTCTGTTAAAAGTTTTCCTAAATGCCTTCACTTCTTGCTGCATATGTACATCGATGACCAATAGCCGATGTTGTGTTAGGCAGGCCTCTCCAGGGATGCATTTCACATCCCTGACAGTTACATGACCATCTTGTCTCAACAGCGTGTAGTCTATTTGAGTAGCGCCATCACCACTTTTGTATGTGATCAACTTTTCACGACCTTTATGAAACTTCGTATTCATGACCAACATTCCGTGTCCTTGACAGAAAGTTAGAATACGCTCTCCTTCGGAATTTCTCATGCCCATTTAGATCCCCGCAATCCATACAGGTTCACTTGATGGAACGCTAGAGATATCATCTTCCAGACTATCCCAGAAATCATCTTTCTCAGCAGCAGATCTCCCTGTCTGGGGGCATATACTGAATATATGTGAAACACCTTTCCTTCGAAAACCATTTTCACCTTCATGAAGGCGGCACTTGGTCTCTCTACTTGAATCACGTTGCCAATTAACCGATCTCTTACAAGAATACCGACTCCTCCTCGACTTGTCTTCTCACCAGACCACCAAAGCTTGTATCGCTCATCTCCGTCGCCCAATATTTTGCATCCATTTCCTTTATATTGGGTTTCTTGAATGCAGCACACGTCAGCATTTCTTCTACCCAGCATTTCTGTCACTTCTCTGCTTCTGCCGCAGAGCAAGCCTACGTTTGCAGTACAAATACGTATCAGGTTTATTCTTCTCCCCGGTCATTCTTCGCACCCCTAGTCTACCAAAAGACTCCCGGGCACTCGGGGCCATTTGTGTATGATTCATCGCATATTGAAATAGGTGGAGCAGAAAGTTTTACAGTCGCATGCCCTTGCTGACACTAACCACAAATATCGGTTGTGGACCTAGCCTTTTCACATCAACAGATGGAAAACCTGCAAGGCAGCAGGCTGGAGGACAAGATCTAAGGCAGTCCATGCCTTGACACGTTACCCAAGGGTACCGCCGCTGTTGGTTCGGGGCTGTTTATTCACGCAAGGCGTCTATTCGCAGCTAACCATCCCTTTGATGGCCCTTCGCTATCCACCACCTGCGACCCGAGAGGTAGGAGTTACAGCTCTCCCCCTTGCAGTCAACAGATAACTATTTTGAGAAATTTCAACTTGAATATATAGCTCATACTTTCTAGAATGTGATTTAGCCATATATAGTAATATGCCTAAATATACCAATAAGTCAACGTAAGCGTAGCTTTACTTGTAAAGTAGGTGGTGTTGTAGGTAGCCTATTGTTTTCGTAATAAAAAGATCTGGTCAGCTAAGTATGCTATGACTTATGAGCATAAAAGCTATATTCTACATGTACAAAGTACGTTATTTAAAAAGAACTTTCTACCTGAATTCAATCTTTAGTCTCCGCATTACAATCATGTTAATAAATAAATTAATCTCATTAAAATGGATGCGATCTCATTTAATCAATGTGTATGCTAAAAATTGCAAAAAGCCTTTTGACTGGAGAAGTAAGTCGCATGTTAGTATTGCACGCAATTGAATAGGGCTATTTAGACGAATTGTGATATTTGAAAGTTTAATAAATTATGGAATTATCAAAATGTTAAGAATGCTATTTCCATTAATTCTACCAGCAATCACAATCGTTGGTTCAAAGATAAAATATGCTAGTAGAGACAACATACTAAATCTGAAATCTCATTTACATGTACATAGAAATCGAAGTAGACTGGTTAATCATGTGCAAATTCATCTACTATATTTAAAAAAATGAAGCGAGCCGACACAACAGAAAGTGTTGAGATGGACTTCTGCTTCAGTGGCGAGGTGGGAGTGGGCAGAATTGGCGCAGGAATATGGGGTAACGATGAAGAAGAATCAGGAGGATGATGATGACTTTTAGAGGGCTGATGTACATGCATATAAATACAATTATTGATTAACATCAATGTCGTAGTATTGACATAATTGTCGATAAGCTCAATCGTTGCACCGGCCATATAACCTGAACATATTCTATGCAAACTGATAAATGTTGACATACAGCGCTCAAAATGTTAACTTTTAAATCTTCTAATTCGCATCAAAATTTACAATGCAAAAGTTGACCTTAAAAAATGCCCTGTAATCGATATGAAAGCGTTCTTCGGCTATTCACCGCACGGAATGACTTTTACATGCTACGACACAGCAGGAAATTTCCTTCACATGGTGACGGCAGCCTGTTAAAACAGTATATATGTTTTCACTAATTTGGACCCACCAATTCCAAGAAACATTTTGTTCAGAAGTGAAGCCTGAAATAACAACTTCAGGGCATTGACCAAAGGCAGGCAAGGTTTCATATGTACGCGAACAGGAAGTGTCACTAAATTCAATAAAGAAAATAATTAGAAAATACGCAGCCAAGTTTTATGGCAAACTGTATATTCGAAAAATTATGCCCAATATTGTCTGTTTCTAGGTTTCATGTCATCTAGAACACCCGGCGAAATACACTTCAAACTTTTCCTCACCATCAGGGTTGGTCAAAACCCACTGGGTAATGGGATTTTTGAGGTGGGTTTTTGGCTTGTTTGGGATTTTTGGTCCATGACGGAACTAGATTTGTGGATTTCTCGACACTAGTTTTGAGGTATATTATTTTGCCAACAGAGTGCTCAAATGTCACTGGGCAATTCCACGGTAAAAACGACACGGAGGACAAATTTTAAAACGCATTATTTTCTCTCAGTGACTTGTGTTTTCTTGAAAGGATATCCGAAGCCACTAGGAATCACAAAATTTATCGCTTAGACACACTTCTACTAATAAATTCAATTTTGGAATATCTTGCCATTTTAAGATATTAAAAATACAATCCCTTTGAATTTTTGAAACAATGTAGGCAGTGTTAGAAATGGAATTCCAAGTAGTCTATACTGCGCTATATTATTATTGATACTCCTTTGTCTAAGCTCAAACAATATTTTCTGTCAAGGATATAATTTCTTCCGATTCTTTGACACGAGTTTGAATCTTAGTATAAATGTTCGTTCGTGACCAGATATCTACTATTTTTCTATCTTCTACTGGATCAATTTTATCTAGCACAAATTTATGCATATGTAAATGATGCCCTAGGCTACCGTGACCTTCGACTGAAATTTGATTATGAGGGGTCAATATTTACGACCGTCGGAAGAAAATAGATGAGTGTTCGTTCGTGACTGTGCATTATGTTCGTTCGTGACTGTGGCATTATTTTCGTTCGCGGCATGACCACAACTTCACAATTATCCCATCCCGCAAACTTGAACTAGGAATAAGCTATGAAAACACCTTTCAGGTAACAAAGAGGACAATATATCAATTCAGGAGAGCTTAAAAAATATAGAATAGGCCTATATGCAACAGGAAAATATAAAATGTTTCATGGTCACTTCGGAGGAGATGAAAAAATATACCGATCACGACTGTGTATTGTGTAATCTACTTCCACTGGTCGAATGTCAGATTTCTGTACCCATGCAACATCACTTGTATCAGAAATCATGTAGATTGATTGCGAGCATTCCTTGAGAAACTGCACCTAATAATCATTATCAGCTAGAGATTGGATGATTCCGATGAAGTTCTTGGTGGTGCCACGACTTGTGCTGACACTAGCGATGACCATATCACCGACACGAACCTCGTTGATAATGGATGGAGGAGCACAATCTGCGTAGACGATTGAGAATGGCCGTCGAACTAGTTGCTGATTGTCTTTGGCTATCCACTGATGATCCGTCTGAACACCGGTCATCTTTGTCGCGTTCTCAATAATATTCTGTAACTGGTGATAAGTACAATCAATGTCACCGGACGACACGACCGTGCCTACAATTTTACTGTTGCACTCGTTGAGACAGGTAACGAACTGATGAGCACTCTGTACCTGGTAACGTCTCGAGCGAACACAGTCCCAAACCATCCGTTTTGCAGAACATCCGACTCCGTCAACACACCCTTTACCATGAGCCGTCGCAAAGAAGTTCCAGCTAATCTGCAGACCATACTTCCTCGCAAAATGATTCAGCAGCATGGCAGTGTACCGGTTCTTGAATTGGGATGTAGGTCCGTCACTCCAGAAAATCAGTTCTTGTACTTCCGATGTGACAATTGATTCAATGATTGCCTGCAGATAATTAGACACTGATCGTTTTGAGTGATCCAGATCGTCACTGACCATCACACGGCAGCTAGGGCAGTCGTTGAACTTGAATACGCAGACAACAAACAAAGACAACTGTTTCTGCTTCCAGTGGGCGCTCTGAACCTCATCCTGGAAGGGACATGTTGCATTTTCACTGAAGTCAATTGAACCAGTATGTGTTCTGAGGATGCCAGCTCTATGTCCTTGCGGTACATTGCTTGTTGATTTCTTTTCAGTAGATGATGCAGCTGGAACCGTGGCAGTAAAGGTTGGAATGCCTCACTCACTTCCATTGCTGACATAATTGTGTCGTGGCAAGCAATCGTCTCGCCAAAGAAGCATTTCTGCCATCTTTTGACTGTAACAGTCAAATCCACATCCTGGTCGATCGCGTTCTCCGATATTCGTTGACCATTGGCACACTCGTCACATGTGTTCTTCAGGCAATCGGGCTTAGCATCAGGACACAGTGCATTGTCAACAATCCAATTAGAATGATAACACGGTAATGTCGTCAATCCCACAGATGAGGCTGCATTTAGCAAGCACATAAAGTTTTCATGAATCACACAGCAGCAAACGTTCGTGAATGAACTTGCATGCCAAAAAAACGATGAATGCCAATAGGGCCTAGATATTCGATGCCCGACACGAAGCAAATGTTCCGAAATGATTTATTAACTTTATCTTTATACAAAGGAATGCATGGAGCGCGTTTGTGACTGATTTCTTTTTCGAATATGTTTTCTGATGAAGTTGGACAAAATTTTCGTTCGTGACTGTTCGTTCGTGACCGCACTTCTCAAAACTTATGAACTACTAGTAATCAAACGTTTCTAGATTTCTTTTCAGCATTTAAGTTGATCAAATAGCATACTAGTCTATTCAATCAGAGCAAATTTCGTGATGAAGAATCCAGAGCTTTGGAGGTTATTAACGTTTACATTTTTTTTCGAAAAAGTCGTGTCGTTCTGTGTTCGTTCGTGACCACTCAAACTACTGTATTTTAAACCATCAAACACACATTTTTTCATCGGTTTGGCTAGTGTTTCATAAACAGTGAATATTGCAGCCAATTCAAATAAAGTATGATTATCACCGGTTCAATAGGTTAGGAATGACAATCAGAGATGTAACAATAAATCCTGCAAAGTTCGTTCGTGACTGCGTGGAATTGCCCCACTGGTTATTGATTAATAATGATATTATAATGTGAGAAAATGCATTGGTGTATTTAATGAACAGGAGTTTTCTCATACACATGAAATAAAGTATGGATCACTGAAATGAAGCATGTACCGGTAAGGGCGGCAACCTAATACGTTTCTGCTTCGCAATGTAGGATATTCCAGGGGACCAGGCGACCGGACCGCACACTGCGTGAGAAAAAGTGTCACGAGGCTTTGGTTTAAAGAATCAGAAACACCAAGCCAGAATCATCATTGACTTGACATTTTCATGAAAATAAGATTAGAATTATAAGGCTTAAGCGCAGTCCGAGGCCATAAATAGAATGTGAAGATAGGATGCTTCATTTTGTTTTATGCGGTTTAAAATGCTTTATCAATACCTTATATTAGACCAGCTGTGTGAGACAATAACTAAATTCCCTGCGTAATAAGCATGGTAACAAGGCATATTCACGCTGAATTATTTAATCATATCATCATTAATGCCGATCATGCAGTCTCAATAAAAGCGAAGTACGATATGAATTTCGATATGAAGGTTACTGTGATTTGTTTACACCTTTGATAGGTAATTGTCAACAACCAATGGAGTGCGTCTGCTGTGTTTCCCTAAATCGTGTGACTTGCCATCACTATCTCCAGCACCACAATTTGACAATGGCTTATTGACTGGCTCAACTTTGAGACTTAATTCATGAATATTAAGACTGCTTTTATGAATATCGGGGTCATAAATTCTCAAATTGAAAGGTCAATTTATACCATACCTCCTTTATAGACTCAACTTATTATCATGGGTCAGGAGATGCCTGACAAAGTGCCGCTCGCCCTTTCAGTAGTCTACCACGAAAAACACTCTACTAGCGATGACCGGTTTCGTCGTTTATTGACTTTCTCAAATTACACATGAACAAGAACAGCACAAATCGCACCCTGGACATCAGGGTCATCAATTCTCAAAGAAAGGTCGACTTATAATATAGGCCTGCCTCTTTATAGTGATAATATTAATAATAATAATGATGATAATATTAATAACTACAATAGCAACAATTATGACAATTGAATGCACGTATTATTATATTGATAACAATAACTCATTATCTAACATCGTAGCAAAACATGGAATGTCAACTCCCTTTAAACACTTGAGTTTTCCTAAGTATCGGACCTCGGGGTCAAAAAATTCCCAAAAACCCCAAAATGGGTTTTTGCCAACCCTGCTCATCATACACTGGGGGAATTCTTTTGTATCCATCCAAAAATAATGAACTTCGATAAACTTCGCGAAGTATTTGATTTTTTCATTTCCTCCTTGTAAAAAATAAACTTCGGAGTTTTGCTAACCCTAATTCCATTCTTCATTGTCGCATTTATTTATCTATTATTCATATAATGATACGATTGAAATTCGAATTTGAAAAGGAACGGACCTATTTGACATAATAGAAGCACGCCTTACTTTTAAGTAATATACAGATCTTGTAATTCCACGACGCAAAGAATTGGCGAACTACTATTTTTAGCATAGCAGCTGATTTACTAGATGTCACCACTTTTGTGTTTTCACAACGCTTTCGTTGCTAAGGTCAGTTAACCCATGTTTTTTTCGGAGAATTCACATCTGTAGCTTCCAAATGATGCAATTAAAAGATAAATATACATTAGAGTAGCTTCAAATTCGATATCGAGGTTGACCTTAGCGTGGAACTGCCCACAGACAACAGCATTGTGAATGCACACATAAAAACAGGATCTATAAATTCGGGCCAATTCGCGGAAACACATGAACACTGTAGTTCAACTTTCGCTCTTGATTAACTTACTTTTTGTGCAGGATAGAAAAATCTGAATTTTCTATCTCCCACTGTAATAACCGCATCATCCTGTAACACGGTCGAAGACTGAATTATTTGACCGTTGATTAACGTGCCTTTTTCCTCAGACAAGTTGGTTAGCGAAACCTCACCACTCGCCAACTTTTCCAAAATACAGTGATGAAATGCAACTGCAGGTTGATGAATTCGAATGTCAGCATCGATATCTCTGAAACCAAATTTGGTCAGGTTCAAATTTGCGTGAATGACTACCCAAACCAACCATAGCATTAAAAGCATTCAAGCATCTATGAAATTATTCAAATGCCGCTTTCACATCACAAAAAATGATCGCTTTCACATGTAGGGGAAGGCGGGGTATTGTGGGCACCCTTGGTATTATGGGCATGTAGGCTGCAGACAAATCCATCCAGCAAATTTCGCTTATTCGCTCAATATGTGTGATTCCCATCTTTCAAGACTACATACGGTCATGAGGTACTTTAATATATCAATTTGGCATGCAGATCTCAGGTGGACATGTTCAGAATTTGAAAATTGTCAGAATTCTGATATTCTTGTGATAAGTCTGATATTGAGTGATATCTTGGAATCTATTTTTGATGTTGGTTGTGGTGCATCTGCAGTTGATGCTTTCGATTGTAGAGCTTCTTGGCAGACGCTTCTTGAAAGACACGCTCTGGAGAGCATCAAAGCAATCAGAACTCAATTCATAATAGACTTCATAAAAACGTATTACAGCTTTTTCGTCAAGCATTCCCACCTCAATTTATTTCTTATTTCGAAAACTTGATCGCTTACGTTTCAGGATTGACGAAAGAATCTGACTTCCTTGTAGAAGAATCTTCTGCTCAAGCGTCAAGCGGATTTTTAGAGAGTATCTGCTTTGAATTTGATCGCCCCTAAAAATTGCCGGGTTTGTAAGGTACCCTTACAATCTGCATAGCCCCGCTCGCAATTTACAAGAGCCTTACACTATCTAAAAAGGCCCCATATGCTCTTATCTTTGAGGGTCCCGGTCTCAATCCTACAGGACCTCTAAAATCTCAATAGGTCTATTCATATCTACACAGAGCTCTTCAAAAACTAAAACAGTTGCCGTTCACAATCTCAAAGGGCTGCTTCACAAAATTCTTATGGGTCCCTGTCAAAATTTAAAGATAACCCCGTTCACAAACTTAATGGGCGCCTCCACAATCTCAAAAGGCCCCCTCACGGTCTTAAAGGGGCCCCTTCGCAATCTCAAAAGAGTCACCTCGTAATATTAGAGGGCCCCCTCACAATTATTACCCAAATCTAAATTTATTAAAAATGACACAAAAGACAATATGCCTTTAAAATTACATGTAAGCCCTATTTATTATGTTACTTCACTGGGGTAGTTATTGAATGGTTATTTTGACTTCTACTAATTGCAAAGCTGTAAAAAGATACTGAATTTCCCTAAGATGCATAGAATGTTTGAAACTCCAGTTCAGGATATTTTGTGGTGCTACACTGCACGTCCTTACTTCAAAACCACGTCGAATTGCTTTTTTAACGTTGATTCCAACTGATTATGACCCATTTACAAAACATCATTGCGCAATTGATAAAAAATTGTTGAGTGTTTAAGTAGTAACGAATTATATTTCACTCTGAATAAGTATATGATAAGATACGATTTCACATTAGCATAGCGATCTGTCCTAAATGTGATATTTATAAATACATTTCTTGTTTACATGAATTAACTTATGAGTCACTTTCGCACTTTTGAATAATACATATTTTATTTTTTAATAATTTATCAAATTATAATTTGTTGAATCGTAATATGACATAATACTCATTCTTGTGAAATCTTAATAATTAAGTAACTTTTTTTGCTAATTAATTCACAATTAGTAATCCTTATGAAATCAAACATTTTGATATTTGCATCTTGTGAATTTGTATAACTGACCTTTTTTTCTATCAATTAGGCTGATTTTACTTTTTTCTTCAACAGATAAATTTCATATTCTTTGAATTTAATTTTAGACTACACAATCATGATCATTTGACTATTCAAGGTCTTTTTATCCTCGCTCATACATACTCTTGTAACAATCTCCGCGTACGTGAACACATATTTCAATCATAGGCGTCATTACTGGTTCGCCGCCATCATCCGGTCCATTCCAGGTCATATCCCCCCGTTTTCATCATAATCTCGTTCTTCCTGGCATTCATCATTCGCATAGTCATCGCACGCTCCACCTTCGCACTTTCGTCATAACACATCCCTTTCTCCCCCTGCTTCATCATAGTCTCCGCCTTTCTTAAAAAATTTTTCAATTTTATTATTGCTCGTCGCTTGAAAAAATTGCCAACATGATTAAAAATTTAAAAAAAAGACAATATCTATGGATGCTGTAATTAAACAAAAAAATGTCAATATTATAAAAGAATCCCAAAAGAAAATGGTACAGGACATGGAGGAAACCAAGGTGAAAACGCACACAGTATTACATCATTTAATTATTAAAGTTATCACAAAGATAGTCTTTGGAAAAATCGGTTCCAGAACAACATTTTATGGACCTTATTTTCAACAAGTAAGTATAGTTGCGTGGAGTTCGTAATCATTCGTTCCATCGTGTTTATTAATCTGTTCAATCATATAAAACGTATTTATCACTTTTGCTTCTGTGATGTTGATATGCAGTTTATATCAGTCGAAATCATACTTCGTTTTTGCGATCGGTGAAAAGCTGATGTAACTTCAGACTTTGATTCGCCTCGAGGATGTGCGACGACCCCGTCTCTGAAATGATATGAATCGCTCCTTGAATCTAGGATGATTTCGAATGATGATTCGTCTCCGTGACAAGAGATGATGGAAATCTCCAGTGATTATGATCCGAATTAGAAGGCACATGAAGAAGATCAGTCGTCGTATCAACAATCCGCATTCCTAGAGGAGCACGAAGTCCTGGCTATTCGAGAAGAAAGTCATCAGATGCGGAGTAGCGATCGGAAGCAAGCAGATCAGTATGGAGTAGACGTCGAATTCGCGATGAATATTTCTGGGACCCGCTCCCCTAATATTATAAATCGTTAGAAATACGGAAAGATTTCCGATTTAGAAGAGTTAGATTTTTTTTTGTGTTTTATAACCGAATATTTTACGAACTACTTTTGCGCTTCACTAGCTCGGAGATTTAGTGTTTTATAACGAAAGATTTAGTTTATAATGAAGAGGACATTACGTCAGCTAAACATTATGTTATTTTCCTACAGAAGATTACAAATGCATCTCGGCATCCAATTCTTGCACTCCAGCGGATAGCCAACAGACTCCTATTAATGTGCGTATTAAAAAAACAGGATGAACGTCAGCTTTCAAAATGTCCATTCTATCTTCAGACTGTAATCAAAAGAAGAAAAATAGTACATCGACGAGAAAGACACGTGAGTGAAGAATTAGCGGACGTGATGTTCAGACGGCTGTTTCGGAGTTAGCGAATATTCGTCAGTTTGGATATATGGAGAACCGTATTCGTCGTTTACGCATTGCTCCCGCATACCCTCCGTTTTACCTCCGGACGAGGCTAACATGCCGGCGCTCGGCTATGTCCCCGGAATATGGTTAATAAAACGATGGTTAAAAGGGATCGCGACTGACCAAACTGTGGCTATTGATGCATCGTTTAGGATACCTGTGCAAAAAACTGTGTTAAAAATGTTGGTTTGTTATTAAAATGTTGGAATTGAATTGACTTTCGCGAATTATTTCTTTTTTATTTGATATCGAATCTATCGATCTTTTTCAATCTTTTATTCTTAACATGATCTCCTGCAAAATGGCTTAACATCTACGGCGCGTATATCAGCTGATGAACGTCGCGTAAGGTCGTCCCCCGATTGATGAAAACAGAGAACCGAATCCTTGGAGGAAAGGATTTTCTCTCTTCTTATGTCCCAAAGAAGAACAAGAACTGTCTCCATGAAAGAAGCAAAGTTCTCATGCTGAGCAGCGAGCATACAAACAAATCCGAAATATCGAGAGATGACAAAAAACAATAAAGATCATCATGGATTACAATAAAGGGAAAGGGAGTGGATGATGTGGGTCTGAGACTCGTTGAGATTATACTTCGTCCGTCGTAAAAATTTGAGATATCTTCATTTTCATTTTCTTATCTGATCGGCTATTCCTCATCATTCCTCATCATGGATAATCTGGGAGTAGAGCAACGTCAAAAGATGTTATCAAAGATGTAAGAGAAAAAAAATATCAAAGAAAGAAAAAACAACAGAATGATTTATGCACAAAAGATTTTTTATGCACACTGCTTCGGGTTTCTCTGTTTTTTTTTGGCCATCTTTTTGGCATCTCCTCAAGTAATAAAATGTCAAGAAACACAGAGCCACATTGCCGTAAGTCGACACGAAAAACTATTGCTTAAATACGTGTGTGCATACGTTCTCCCGATCACCATACACAGCAGGTTCTATGTTCATTGTGGCGTTGTAATTTGAAAACCCTAAAAATATATGTACTTTATAGTTGTAACTACTGTTGTAGCAGTTTTTTTTTTCATTTTTTTTATCATGAAAATGGGTTGTAATGGGTTGTTAAAAATCGGTTCATATAACTCGATAATACATAAAACATATAATGCATATGTACAAGTGCATGTGATCATAATGTAATTAATGCAAATTCGCTATTTTAATTAATACGCTAAAATATGATAGCTGACATAACATCACACTTCAGTACAGTCCAGAAAAAATTGTACATTAACACACAACAGAATTGCGTATTTAATAGAATAGTGTCTACTCTCGTATGTAGACAGGTGGGCGGAATATGATGGTAGAAATTGCCGGTCCGATTAGGGTTAATGGCACCTTCATAATCTCAAAGAGCGCCTTCAAAATTTCAACTCAAAAGGGAACTCTTTACATTCTTGAAGTGCTCTTCAGACGGGGCCCTTTACATTCTTGAAGGCCCCTCATAATAATAAATGTGTCCTTTCGCAGTCTCAAAAGGGCCCCTTCACGATCTCAAAGTGCCACTTCACAATAAGCCTACACGTGCCTACATATTATATTCTGCATTGCATGCCTATACTGTATAAGCCTACATGTAGTAGTAGTATATGTGTTATAGACTTTTTGTAGGGGTGCATGTGTTATACTATTGTACGCCTACATGTACTGTATGTGTCTTATGCAGGTAAAACTATTTTACATGTTTAAATCTCATACGAATATAGGCCTTCTGATTCACAAAATGCGAAAGAAATGCGAAAGCATGAAAAAATTGTCTGGAATACCGCAATCATTGCAAATTAAATCAACATCCTAATTTCGCTACATAATATGCTTTAGTGGCAAACTTTGTGTTGCAGCAAAATGATGTGTGTACGACTTCTGTTCATAGATTCAATTGAAACACTTCAAAAAATGCAGATGAAGATTGATGTATTTATTAGAGGAACTGAAATATTTGTATGAAGTGGTCAGCCTGCGATAATAGTTTTCCACTGAATTCTTGTCACATAACCGATGGCGTCGGTCATGTGACAATTTGCGCTATTATTAAACAATTTAGTACGAAAGGAAAATAGCGAGAGTGAAAGTTCTACTGTCATTAGTTACCGATAAAGCAGGGCTACCAGCACGTATGGTTTGAAAGTGGTCAATCTTGTTCAATATTCAAGAATCTCTACAACCTTGGCGTCGGTTATCTGACATTTTGTGCTCAGCAAGATTGGATTTTTTGCATAAGAATTAATTTTTTCAGCAAATTATTGATTAACGACGATGATGTGACAACATATTATTCTGTGGATGCATCCACGCATCTGAGTCTCAAAATGAAGCTTTCTAGCTATTGGTATCATTGATATGTAGACGTCAGGGTTATGTGACATTTGAAACTGTGGACAGGCACATGTTATCAATTTTCGTAAAAATTAAATATCCATGCTCCAAATTAAAAATATTTCGAATAACTACTTGTCTTTAACAGCATTTTTAACGCATTTTGGTAATCTCTAACTCGATAGCAACAATAACTATATGCACACCGAGAATTAGTACTCGAAGCTGTAGACATACGAATTTGCACCATTTTCGAACTTAGAGCACATTGATATCAAACGTTAATGACAACTGCATCTAAAATGCACATGGATTAGGTGGATCTAGCATCAACTTAAAGTTCAATATGTTCTAAAAAATAGACCATTACATGTCTCTGATTGACCAAGGACAATGAATTATGAGGTCTTTTGGATTTGCCCAGTGGATAGAAGCGTAGACTATTAGAAAACCGGCACACATCTCCCGCTGGTTTTCATCAATTAGAGGCATTCAGAAGAAATAGGAGAAAATCGAAAAAATAGGAATAATGGAGATCGGTAGTAGGCCTACTTTCAAGCGGTTCGAGATTTTGATTTTCCTGTTAAGATCTCGACAGAAACATGTGTTCCAGTTGCTGCTAAGAACTTTCCTGTAATTTAGAATTAATTTCGAACCGTTCCTTTGACAGTTTCATAAATACGACTTTGACCATTTAGTGTGAGCTATTTTGATTTGGCGCCCTTCATACCACGAGGGTCGGTGTAAATCACTTGGTCACATCGTCGCCTTTTGCAGTTGTAAAATATCAAGAAATTGCCAACACCAGACGCTTGGAAACCACTATTAGTGCCACCAATAGTGACAGTATCTCTTATATTAAGCTTTTTTGAATAAGATTTTGCTATTGTACCATGATAAATGCAGTAAAATGCTATACTGAATTGCTGAACCATATTTTTGCAAGTTTGGTAAAAATTGTAGGGTGGCAGGCCTGTGATTAGCCTATGAAAAAAATTGAGGATTTTTTGTGAAAAATTTGAGGAATGGAAACGGAGCCTAATATGATAATTGCAAGAAAAACTGCAAATTTTAGCACGGATTTTGGGCCAAACTTCAAATCATGAAAGTCACAACGAAGAAGGTAACCCAAGGGTTGACTACACCCCACTTTTTGAAGTTGTGTATATTGCAAAGGAATACTGACTTGGTCATCATCACTTCCCGCGTTGTTACGAAATTAATTTGTTGCCTCAAGTATTATCTGCTTAGAATGTGTCGAGCAGAGGATGTCAGATCAAGCTGCTGATATCGCTCTGCTTCACGCTATCGTCTCCAATTCAATGATACTTGTCAGATTTGTACTGTAATTTTTTGAATGTAGGATATATCCTCAACTACATGCATCTGGGTTAATTTTTACGGAGTTTAGACAAATTTGGGAGGAGAGTAACCCACAAGTATAGAAAGCTTAAAATCATTGACGGAATGCTTGTGACTTAAAAAAAGTCAGTAATTTATCATGAAGGATACGCCACATTGCACACTAATTTATTAATTTTACTTCATGCTACATGAGTTTTGGTGGGTTTTGTTTACTTGTTAGCGTTTGATCATATCGCTCAGATCTACATTCAAATGAACATGAATTCTCTCATACAACACAAAACAAGTGTCGGGAACAGGCTTGCCAGTTGAGTTGTTGGTCTCATACCGGCAAAGAGTGAAAGATTATCACCTCTATTCGCATAAAGTTATGCCGAGGTATTGGCGTCCACATCTTGCAGTAGACCCAGGTTGAAAATCTACCAACCCAGTACTATGTGGTTCAATGTCTTAATTAATCTAAGTTCACATACAACGATAAGCAATGTGTGCACTAATCTCACACTAACCTGTGTTCAGCAAATTATGAAAACGATCTATACGTGAATAATTCATCCAGGATAAATGTCGGTCGGCAGACCCTGGCAAATGTAGCTGCAAAAAGACTCATGAGATAGCAGAGCTTCATACGCTTCCAACCCTCGCACGCTAGTGACCAGGAGGCATGTAGACACTAAATTTAGGGACCATCCGCTTTACCCCGTCGGATGTGTTCAAGTTCAGCGGAAATAAAATGGAAGAGAGTGAGTGAAACAAACGCTTCAGTTGATAAGAGCACTGAAATCCAAGTGGGCTGGGCTGCCTATATGTTATCATATAATGGATATGGAAGATCGATATCCTTAAGTTCTTTAAGAAGTACAGGCATGCATTTAGCAGCCATATAGTCGCAGAAACATATAAAGAAGGTTGTGATAAAGGTCAAGACAATTAATGAAAATAATTGAATGTGCATTTTATTGTTGGAATTCTAAGCAATATTATGAAGTTAGAGGTAAAAAAATTGCAGTGTTCAAATATACAATTTCTGTAGGTTGATCGCAGTGTTTCACTCATTAAATACGTGAAAGCATTTAATGAGTGAGTTCGACAGACAATAACTTCGGACAACTTCTCTGCTTAGCAAAATAAGTCCAGACGAACCGGAACATCTGCAGCCCTGTAGCTTGCAGAAATGAAAACGTATTCAACGTAATGAATCAACGTATTCAACATAACAAAGTGCGTCAAGGTAACAAAATCAAAAAAACAAGCTAACTACTGGTTAATTTTTGATGTGTTAAATATGACATGGCTAAAAGAAAATCATTATATCCTAAAATGTCTAGAAATTTAAAAATACTTACTAGAAGGACAAGCAACGGTTCTCCTCTCCTCATGTGGAATGAATTGGTGAGTAAGTCGCTTTTCAAAATTATGTTTATCACTTATGTATTGAAAAGATTCTATCTAACACTCTGCCCATTCAGATGATAGAAGGACAGGTCTGTTTCCAATCAAAATATCAGATCTAGCTAGCACAGCGGGATTACGCTATCTAAAATCTACCAAATGTGTGAGAGAAAAATCATGAAGTTATAAATCATGAGAGAAAGAAAAGAAATGAATCATGAGTGATTCATGATTAGCAGCATGGATGTAGGGTACATGTTACAGAATTCTATCTTAACTTCTTGTTTGGAAGTTTGCATATCATCGCCATTCGCCAAAAAACAATACATTATCCGACATTTAGTCTGTAGTGTGTCGTATTTGAGGAATTTCTCATAGTTAAGCTGTATTTGAGGAATTTTTGAGGATTTGAGGAGTAATCACAGGCCTGGGGTGGTCTTAAACTTTTGTTGCGGATAGCGTGTGTAGCGGACTAGCTGCAAAATTCACGAAAATCTATGATGCACTAACAGAGGGTTCCTACGCAATCTGAACAAAAAAGTTCCCTGACAATTTCCAGAAGTTCTCTGACAAAAATTTTTGGACAGCATATTTAAGTATTATTCTTTGATAGTTCGTTTGAATGTCAAATTATTTCATTCTTCTGGCAATAATATGTAATAATATTAATAATAATCTTTATTCAATGGTCTACTGAGAGTCGGTAGACGCAGCACATGCGAAAATTACAGAAGGTAAATACATAAAAAAACATCAGTCACAACTATGTATAAAAAATGGTCATGAAGCTATTTGCAAAGATTATGTAGTAAGATAATGACAGGGGTGGGCCGCCACATTTGGATCGGTGACACATTTTGATATTCAAGATTTGTCACATTTTATCACACATCGATGAGCGTTCATGTCACATGCCCATTGACATAAATGTCACATGCTGATGGAACATATGTACGAATTTTGACACATGATGTGCAGGAAATCGGCAGCTTTCGAAATTGCCATTTTTTTCTGCCCTATCGATGAATGTATATCAAGCGCGTTATAATGGGACAAGATCGAGAAACCTCTAACAGCTGCCCCGAGATTTGTGGCAACAGTGAAACAAACCATGGGTAAGACCTTAACACCTTTATTCTTGTTTTAAGTGAAAAATTGCACTCAAACGTTGTAGTCTTATTGCAATTATTGAATTCATTTTGATGGTAAACAATACGCACGCATTCGGAATAAATTCAACAAAATGAATTCACAGACAATATAAATTCGTACAATAAAGTAGCACTTTTAATCGTAATTCTGTTTTCAGTGAAGAAATATCACTGAGTTTTGTTACAATTGCTATTATTCCTTGGATTACGTGCATTATCGGAACTACAACTTCGCAAGGACCACTGCGATCTGGAAATGACAATCGAAAAACGCATGACCACATGGAATGAATGTTGTTGGGTCATCAAGTTCAAAGTCAACTTTAAACAAGCGAACTAGTAGCATCACGATTTACCTGGCGGAAGTGCAAGTCACCAATGGGAGCACGGAGAAACATATCTATCTTACATATTCCGAGTACAAATCAAAGTCAAGAATAAATTTATCGTTATTTCACTCAGGCGTAAGTTGATGCTCCTCTGTGAGTTTAAACCTCATTATACTATGTTATACTACCGTAAAAACATTATTTCTGTCAAATTATTTTCTGCTTATGTGAATTTTTCACATTTTGTCACACCAACAATGAAAAATACACATTATGTCACATCTTATTTTGAGATGAAAAAATGTCACATGTCACATCGGCCCACCCCTGTAATGATAAGCATTTTTTTGCCATCACACAATTTTCAAAGAAAGACTTTGTAAGCATCATCGAAGTACATTTTTAAATACAAAGTGACCAAGCCGGACCGGCGACATCGATACTCGAAATGTAGTGGACAAATGAATGCTTTAATGGACTTTTTTCGTTTAGTTTTTTTATTACGGTCAGAATGCATCTCTTGTAGTCGCATCTGAATTTGGTCAGTAATTGCTTAGAAGAACCACCATCTTTCATGGTTGTTTCGTAGCGATATCAAAATTCGAATGTTTTAGCGTCAATAAAGTCTCGTCTTTCTCTGTATCAACTTTGCTCAATTGATTCGATAATTTCGCTTTTTCGACCACTGATGGTATGACTACCCTCTCAAACAACCGTGTCATTATTTCATTCAAAATTCGAAATAAGAAGGGTGACATTGGTTCATCAGACTGAAACTGAGTCAAGAATTGTTCGAATATTCTGCCAATACCAACAAAGGCATGCAATTTGACAAGGATGAGTTCATCCTTCGTGGCTTCATGCACAACTTGGAAAGATTTGCATGACGGAATTTTAATGAAAGGGATTTTCATGACTGCATCAACGCACTTCACCATGTGTGGCCATAGTAATATAGCTCTCTCCTCTACTTTCACATATTCAACCCAGCGAGTACCACAAAAATGTGGAAATTTGGAAAGTCCGATTATGTTCGTGTAGCTTCTCCGTCTTGCAGGTGAGTCATGAAATAAGAAAAATAAGCTGCGTAAGAGTGAATCTATATATGTCAGTCTGTTGCATTGTTACCACTTTAAAACGCACCATGCAGCACATGAATACCACATGAACCAATATCAACCAACCCCAGATGGACATTCCTCTCTTTCTTCTTTTGATTTCTTCAGGAGTAGGTTTACATCTGGTCCGTCCATCCCTAACTGCAATAGTCTATCAGATGGAAGATCAGTCATTCCCTGTTTTAAGTGTTTTAAGGTTCATAAGAGTTTCTGCGGATCCTGAATCGTGGAATTCTGAAGTTAAGTGTTGACACACAACATGATTACGATCATCATCCCAGTAACGAACAACTAAGTCCATCTGAGATTTCTATAACGTTTCACTAAAACTCTCATAAAAAGAAATCACGGTATTTCACTTCTGCAGACTTTTCCCCTGACATTTAATCGGATAAGATAATTCCCCGACATTTTAAACCCTGTTTTAGAACTTCCCTGACTTTTCCAGGTGTCGGGAAAAATTCCATTTCCCGACGTGTAGGAACCCTGTAACATCAGACTGCTATATTTAAAAATGAAATAGGTCTAAATATGCTAACAGGTCTGAACTAAAACCAAAATAAATGACGCAATCATATGCTTAGAAGTATATTAAATACCACGCAGTGAGAGATGCATATTTTATTAGATCATATTGCAAATTTCGCACGTGGCCCCTGGTCTATTTGACAACTTTCTATGGTGACTACGTAAGTTGTTATTTGTGGAAAAGTGAATAAGTCATATCGTTCACTTCCCCTACTTATTTAACGAGATGATACACTTCCAAATGCATGATTTTACTCATGGGACACTTACGTCGCGCATCCCTTTAAGGGTTAAATTAACCTACCTCCCAAATATGCATGTCTGCTTTTCCCATGAGTATCTTCCACCTTCTGTTCCGTCGCGTTTGATTATAGTTATAATTCCATTGCAAGCGCTCATCTAAAAAACAAAAATATCGCTGAGATTTGCAATTAGCAAGTCAGTGAAATTTAGACGGGCATTCATTTAATATCACTTTACTTAAAGGTGTAGTTCGGTCAATTTCAGAAGCGAATTTCATCACTGAATACTAAAGTGTTCAACCACAACGATTTCCTGTCACTTTACCACTCATCTGCTCATTAGTTCGTCTGCAAAGTCATGTCAAAGATACATGATGTCACAACTACCAATTCCCGCTTTGTGTAAATGAGAAAAAGAACACAGCTCACAAGACAGGAGGTTCGCTGTGGTTGACTGATAGAGGAAGCCTGTAGCATGCAAGCAAACAAATCTCTAAATGGTCCAAAAGCATGGCCAAACGTAAATACATTATTCTTGAATATAACATATCGAATGACGAAAGTGAAATACATGTAGTCTGATCACGAAACAACACATTCAGTCGAATGGAAGGCAAAATACGACAACTGCTTTTACTATGAGACTCAAATTCGCTGTTTATTAGCTGTCAGATTCTAAAATGTACAGTTGCTACAAGAAATACTCCGGTACTGCAATTGAACTCTAGAAGCTTTTTGATTGTTTGCAAATCGAAAGTTAGAATAACTAGAGCAGTTGACTTGCCTCTCTTCACTGTAGTCATGCATCATATAGAAATATAAAAATGAACACCCATTTCATCTGCAAAAATTTCAAGTTCGACTGACGAATGAATTGACTGTTTCATCTCCAATTCGTTCCGACTTATATTCAGTTTTCCTGTAACATTCTTTTTGCAAGAAATTTCATTAACCAATTAAAGTCCCATTTTCAAGCATGGTGCAGCCTCCTTATTCAATCAGAGTAAAAGCTGTCTGATTTTGCTGTTCCTTCAACAATGTGTATCATAAATCTTCTATATCATCTAGCTCTTTGAAATGTTCAAAACATACAACATTGTGACTCGTTGGTTTGAACTGAACTCGTCCTATGCTATTATATGATATATTTTCTGCATTTTTCTTTCTGAAAGCTGTAGAAGGCAAGATCTTTAGGATCGTCCGTTTTGTTTGCACACTAGTGCTCGCAGAGTTTTCGATTTTTAATGTGTACAAAGAACAAAAACGATTGACTTCCTTATCATTCTCTCCTGTGCGTTGATCGTCTTGCGCATAGCTGATTCGGCACGAAGCATGATAACAGTGGCGCATCATGGCAGATATGACGTCATGACACCCCCTGAAGTTGATGATTGCGGTTTAATGAGGTATCAGATCAGCAAGATTGACTAGCCATACAATAAAGTAGCCATTGAGACAAGGTTCAAAATTAGACCGAACTACACCTTTGAACACATTACTGGCAAATAGGGTTGGCAAAACTCCGAAGTTTATTTTTTGCTTCGGAGGAAATATAAAAAATCAAATACTTCGCGAAGTTTATCGATGCTTATCGAAGTTTATTATTTTTGGATGAATACTAGGGCTCCCACTCCATAATTTGCGAAAATTTGCGCAGGCTGCTAAAATTTGCGCAGCTTTTGATTTCAGGGATAAAATTTGAAATTCTTGTGCCTAGATCCCCTGTGTCGCCATCTTTGTGTTTGTGATTTATTTAATTGCTTCAAGTTATTATCTTATTGCATTTCTAAAATATCAATGTAGACCAAAGTTTGAGCTAATGAATTGCTAAATGATTGTCGATCAATATTTTATTATATCATGTGATAGTTATCTAAGAGCTAAGTAGGACATGTAATTTAGGCATAAGGCCCTACTTGTAATAATGTATGTAATTAATTGTAGGGCCTAGTCAAGCATGTAATTTATCGATACTTACTAGCTACAAGTGATGTATCCAGTAATAGTTTTTTAAAAAAACAAAGGAAAAGTCATGTTTATGATATCTTTATATTATGGTATTCAAACAATTATTTATTTGAAATCTCGATACAATATGGGCAGATCTAAACGTAAAAATCTTACGAAACAGCGAAATATATGAAACAGAAATTTTGGCATTGTAAACATAAAACAACAACTCTAAAATGAATGTGCATATACAAAGAGCGGCAGCATACTAAAAGAAGGTATACTAGTCGGAAGTGTAGTCGCAATTATGCAGTTTTTTAAAGGCGTTTCACGGGCCAAGTTTCCTATCGTGGAATTATATTTAGGTACCGTCTAACATAATAGATGTCGATATAATATTTGTCATACAATTAATAAGTTTTTGTCGATAAAGACAGAAATGTTCTCTATTGATGATGATATCGAGGATGAAATTAAAATGAATTTGTTTTGGAAATAATATGACTTTGGAAATAAAAAACGTACGAGACAGTTGATGGTTAGAAGCTTATATTTCATACTTAAGTAAACATGGCATAATTATGACATTTGTTTTGCATGATTACTAAAACTCAATAGGCATTTTAATTTATTCGGAATGATCAGTCGATATTATGTTTTGAACCGTGAAGAAATTCTTTCAAAAACGAATATTATGTAATAGTACAAGAAAAGAACCTGTAAAACAACCAAATCGGTGTCATAGAAAAGTATAGACAATATATAAAAACCGTGAAACAATAATATGAAGTATGATGAAAGAAGCAATAACTGTACACTTCTATTTCTTATGATATTTCGAAGGCTGTGAATAATCAGCGTCAACCTGTGGTCGCTTTTGGAATACTTTGTCCATAATTTTTCTTGCAGCTGCTTCCTCCTTCTCTGCACTGGCAAGCAATGTCATTGCTTGCTTTCTCTTAGTTTCGGCTCTCGATTGTTGGTCGCGTGCTTGCTCTTTCAAATCTTTTATGTCTTCCAGGGCAGCTTTGTCAGCAGTCTTTCTTGCAGCATCAAATCGTTTTTTGTCTTCCATTTCCTTCAATTCTTCTTCCTCTTTCTGTCGTTTCAGCCTCTCTTGATATCTTGATCGCGCTGATAGACATAGCTCCGCCAACGAGTCAGAGAAGGGAAAAGTTGAACTAGTCCATCCGTTCGACATGAGTCCACATTTCGTCACCAAAAGACCATTCAAAGTAAGTGACTTCATAGCACTGCGTTCATTCAAGTTGTGCGACACATACTTCAAAATCCGTTCACTGTCAGCATTTCCATGGGGAAGAGACAAAGTAGCCAATGCCAACTTTGACAGATTTTCATAGCTCTCAGTCGCACGTACATTCTTCCAAAATTTGCAAATATCGCTGTCACCTTTGAATAACTTGTCTGTCACGACGAAAATTTATTTTCAACGGTAGCAACTTCATGGAAACTATGTCGATATTAATTATTAATTTAACATTTTTACAACAAAATTGTCAAATTTGCGCAGAAAATTGGAATTTCCTAAAAATTTGCGCATTTGCAGAATTTGAAAATTTGCGTAGGAGTGGGAGCCCTGATGAATACGAAAGAATTCCCAGAGTATGATGAGGAACTGTTCGAAATTTATATCGCCGGTTATTCTAGATGACATGAAACCTAGAGATAGTCAATATTAAGCATAATTTTTCGAATATACAATTGGCCATAAAACTTACAGGTAGCGGCGTATTTTCTAAATCTTTTCTTTCTTGAATTTAGAGATACTTCCTGTTCGAGTACAGTCACGAAATCTTGACTGCCTTAGGGCAATGCCCTGAAGTTGTTGTTTCAGGCTTCAATTATAAAAACATGTTTCTTGGAATTGGTGGGTCCAATTTTGTGAAAACATATATACTGTTTTACTGGGCTGCCGTCGCATATCAGTGTTTACACTAAAAATGATTTTATGTGAAAGTAAATTTCCGGCTTCATCATACTGTAACATGCAAGAGTCATTCTGATGCGATGACTAGCCGAAGAACGCTTTCACATTACCTACAGGTAATTTCTTGAGTTCAAATTTCAACATTGTAAATTCTGATGCGAATTAGAAGTTTTAGAAGTTAGCATTTTCACGGCTATGTCAACAGTTATCAGAGTAAATACAGAATATGTTCAGGTTATATGGCCGTTGCAACGATTGAGCTTATCGACAATTATGTCAATACTACGACATTGATGTTAATCAATGATTTTATTTATATACATCAGCCCTCTAAAAGTCATCATCATCCTCCTGATTCTCCTTCATCGTTACCCCATATTCCTGCGCCAATTCTGGTCCCACTCCCACCTCGCCACTGAAGCAGAAGTCCACCATCTCAACACTTTCTGTTGTGTCGGCTCGCCTAATTTTTTTAAATATTGATGAATTTGCACATGATTAACCACAGTCTACTTCGACTTCTATATACATGTACACACACATGTAGATGAGATTTTAGATTTAGTATGCTGTCTCTATTAGTATATTTTAACTTTGAATCAGCGAGTGCAATTGCTGGTAGAATTAGTGGATTACAAGCAATAGCATTCTGAACATTTTGATAATTCCATAATTTATTAAACTTTCAATTATCACATTTCGTTTGAATAGTCCTATTCAATTACTTTCAATTAATAATAATATGCGATCTACTTCTCCAGTCAGAAAGGCTTTCTGTAATTTTTAGCATACGTGTACATTGATAAAATGAGATCGCATCCAATGTAACGAGATAAATTTATTCATCAACATGACTCTAGCACAGAGACTAAGGATTGAATTCAGGTAGAAAGTTCTTTTTACATAGCGTACTTTGTAGACTACAGCCTTTATGCTCATAAGTCATAACATACTTATCTGACCATGCACCATTTTACATATCTACGCATAAGTTGACTTTTTGGCCTATGTAGGCTTAAGACTATGTATGGATAAAACACATTCTAGAAAGTACAGTAGAATTCGCATATATCGGCTTCGGCTATATCGGCGGATCGTCTATATCGGCGGTTTCTTTTTGTCCAGGCAGAATTTCCTATCTTTTCCATATAATCGAGTTCGCTTATATCGGCTTCGACTATATCGGCGCATTTTCGCTGTCCCTGACAGAAAAAAATTCGTTTATAACGGCGGATTTCCTGGAAATCCTCAAGCGATGTGTTTTGCCTCGAAGAGTCACTAGAATGACAGTATATGTGGACGCGGATGGCTGTAGATTCTGTTAGGACTATCCGATTCTAACTATTCTAGTGGCATGTGAAAATTTAGATCTTCTACAATTCATCTCGATCATGTTTGGGGGTTTGATCAAAATTGCAGAATCTAGCAGCCGAGGAAAGATAAGTAGGCTTGCCACTGTATCTCACTGATAATTCTCACATAATTAGTCTTTCATTCGACGTGATGATTGCATTGTTAACGCCTTCACCTACGATGCTATTGTCAGACCTGACTTAGTGACTGTTGCGTCATCAAAGGAGCACAAGCTACCGTCGAAAACATTGTTGAGTTCGATGCATGTCCTCTCTCTAGACAGAAAGCGGCTCGCCACCCCATCCATCTCTATGGTTTCGCCTGCACGTGACTCTTAGCAGCGTCTTGATTTATGCATACTCTTCTTTGTTTTGTGCTTCATATAGCAGGTAAGCATGTAGGCATGAAGAAGCTTCAATCTTCTTGATTCAAAAAGCATACTCAGTTTTTGACAAACATAGTGATATCCGGTTTGCGATACTTACGTTGCAATCATCAGTTCAGAAAGGCACAATTTTTAGATATCTATTGATTACATAGACAAAATTACATGTACATGTACTGTACATGTTGGACAATAAGTCAATATGTACATGTATTTAAGTATAGCAACGCAATAATTCATGAGTCAATACACGTATATACATTGTATGATGCATGGCATGATCTCAGAGCTCGTGTAGATTTCACAAAACTTCAAAATTCAGGGAGTTCGCATATATCGGCGGTTCGCGTATATCGGCGTTTTTCGTCTGTCCCTTGAGGCGCCGATATATGCGAATTCTACTGTATAAGCTATATACTCAAGTTAAAATTATTCAAACTTGCTATCTGTTACTGTAAGTCACGTGTTGACTGCAACTTCAAAGCTGAGAATTACGAGCATTGTGGGTTCGTTGACTATTGACTTTTATTTAGCGCATTGAAATTTTATAAAAAACTCAATTCCGTCTCCCTATTGAATATCGTTTGTTACGTGAAAATTTTGCTCCTTCAGGTCTTTAGCCGCACCCCATCTCCCCTTGAGGGTGCCAGCTACGGCATTACCATACGCACTCACAGCATTCAATATAAATGTACTACATCTTTGTACACACATAATATGATCACAAAAGCTTGAAGCACATAGTGAGTTGTGATTGTGACTCAGATAAGATTACCATAGGAATACGCTCTTTACCGAATATCTTAGTGGACTACCAAATAATGACGGTCCTCTACGTATGCACTGCACATTGAAGAGCGGAATAATCAAATAATGAATCGTTTACTCATCGAATCATAAGTTCCTTGAAAGACGAATAAAACAATTGCGAACGTTGAAGCAGTCTTATTTCCGCAACCGCATTCATGGTAACCGGGATATGCTTTTGTCTTGATTTGATTGGCTGGTGAAGAAAAATCAGTTAGTCTATAGATGAACACCAACTTATCACAGCCCTTAAAGTAGTAATTAATTCTTAAATGATTAATTAAGGTATACTTTTCATAAACAGAACTTCATTATGATGTCAGTGCATAAGAAAAACGACATTGCACTCGAAAAAAATAAACTCCGATAAACTTCCGAGGAAATAAAAAATATACTTCGCTAAATATTTCGTGCCAACCCTATCGGCAAATCGCATAAGTTAGTGCTCAGGAATAATTACTAAATTCTGCTTTTTGCAAGCACAATGTAAATAAATAACTAAATGTTGAGTTGCATACAGTAGTCGGTCCAGAGATTTTTCCATTTTTTTCGAAGCTCTACAAAATTTTCACAGTCCTACTAATACCAGCAAACTATAGCATCATATCACATGATTAAGAAGAGTAAGACAACGCTCTTATCAAAACCTCACCAAAGCCCAATATCTCTCGGAAAAAACCGATTTTTCAAAATGTCTTGTGCAATTTCCGCAACTAAGTGCTTTCTTGTAATAAGCCCGATTTTTCGGGAGTAACTACGTTTCGTCATTGATGACCCAAAAGATTTTCCGCAATACATGACTTTCAAAGTTTCGCATGCGGCTAGGAACTACTGTTGCAATTCTTCTATTTTGCTGAACCTGTTACAATATGTAAGACGCTGTGAATAATATAAAGCTTTAAGTAAATGATAACATAATGAATAACATGCTAATTGGTTGTCATTAGTTTGCATTTTCCATCCTGTTGACCAGTATTTATTCTATTAGACAACATAGGTTTACTTAAATGCAAGAATTACAAGCTTTCAATTTTTCGCAGGATCAAAGTCCATTTTTTCGCAGCGAGTTCATTTTTTTTTAATTTTCGCAGCTGGCCCAACCACAGGTTGCATCCTCAGTTGAAAAAATCATTTTTTAACAGATGGTTGCAACTCAGTTTTTAAAGGTGCAGTTCGGCCAATTTTACATACCGCTCAATCAATGCTAGCCGCATCCCTGATCTCTGTTCTCCACTTGTCTTTATCTTATTCATCATCGTTGAAGCGCAGGAGGTGCAAAGTTTCGTGATGACGTCACCTCCGACAACTCTCCAATGAGAGAGTGGTTTCAACATGCAGGCGGAGTTTGCGCTGACAGTCTTCGTTAACAGGGAAGTTTAAATGACCTGCCTCGACCACGCTACACTCATACATTCTCAACCAAAGCAGAAATAAATGAAGGAGGCAACTCGCATGCATCATTGATCAATTAAAATGTCGAATTATAGAGATGAATCTCATTCAACAAATATGATGATCTGTGCTGTATTATGCAAACCATATTGCTCATAAACATACTGTAACTCGTACGAAGTCGTCTTATTTGATGAAGTATCTGTGTAAGTTCAAGGAAAGTTCCATGTAAGCTAAATTTTCATATAACATATTGGGATGAAGATGCTAATGAATATGTCTGTCCATATAAATCACATTCTCAAGCAAGCGTTCAAAAATAGTGTAGCTATGATGAAATGTCAACGAAATTAATGTAAATGCAAGTATATAGCCTACACATTCATCACAGGCACATACGTAGTACGTCCAATAAGTTTCCGGACAAATGTAGATAAAATGCAAATATTTTAATTGACGTGATGAATCATTAATATGGTAGATATAGGCTAGGAGACTATGCAAAGTTTTTTTTTAAAAATCCATTTTTTATTAGTCTGCTGAACCACTTTAAAAACATTCGAAATTTTGATTAATTGAAAACAAAAATAATGTTTTTCCTAAGCATGTTGAAAATTTGTCGACGGATGTGTTGTTTGAACATTTATCAACACAAGCATTCTGCATGCAGCCAGATAAAAATTGCAGCTTTCAGAAGTTCACTTTTCAAACCAATTTCTCTCTCTTCGAACACATTTCAACTTCCTGACACCTAAGGTTGTCAAACATTTCAAACTCAAACGAAATTTACCTACAATTTCGCGGACATATTCCTCTAGATCAGCATTTTATCCAAATGACTGTCCGTCCACGCAAATACTTTTCGCTGAGTTCAGAGCAACCAGAAGTTGGTTGAAGAGAGGTTCGGTCTGTACGAGGATAGTTAATCGATGCTCAAATTTTGTCGTCAAGCTTCCGGGTCTTTCAATGAGAAAACGGGAGACGCGAGAAAAAAACACGGGTTGACTTTTCAATGCTCAGCAAAAGTCCACGAGAGTCCCAATACTTCCGTTTGGTTGGATACACTCAGCTTCTCACTAAGAGTGGTAGTCGATATCCGTCGATCCCTGTTCCATCAGCTCGGACTTTGTGATTGTAACAGACTCGGTAGGCCTGCCTTCAAGCTTCAAATGGATCATCATTGACACTCTGTCAACCTCGTCTAAACTCTGCTTGCTGCCCAAAACAGGATTGTCGACTGTGAAGGACATTGGTCCTTGAAAGCAGCTGCCGTTTTGTTCCGTAAATCTTGATTCTGATAGTTAAGAGGGACACGAAGACGAGTTGCACACCTCTTCAATTTTTCAATGCGAAACTCGGTTTAAGACATTGCACACTTGCAATTGAATTTACATCGAATTTAACTAAATAATGGACGGTTGTGTGGTGAATAGAGTTAACTGTTCGAAATGAATGCTCCATTGTTCTCATGCACCTGAATTCCTGCATATCCAACATAGCAGATTCTATAGCACTGTCTACAACCAATAAAATCCATCAAAATATTCAAAATTTCGAATGTTTTCTTAAAATGGCTCAGCAGACTAATAAAAAATGGAAATATTTTAATTAAAACTTTGCATAGCCTCCTGGCCTATATAGGCCTACATCAAATTAATGATTCATCATGTCAGAATCAAAATATTTGCAGTTTTTCTATATTTGTCCGGAAACTTATTGGACGTACCACGTATGCAACTCGTGCATCATACAAGGAGTTCTTTTACCCCACCACATGAAATTTGTAGAGTAAAAGTCAAAAATATCAAGCTGAATGGCAGTGCGGTGTATATTGTTCCAACTCTTTTCTTGTAACTGTCGCCAATAAGCAAATTGTCCACAAATCCTTTTTCCCAAAAGTTCAACGACTTGCTGCCAAACTCTATGTAACCTTCCGATACGTAATGTAATCATGAACTATATATTGGCCTACGTTCAGGTTATTGTCAATTGCTGCCAACATATAACTCAGATTTTGTGAAGATGCATAGACACAGGATGCCAATTAGAAGTACATGGTACACGGTGTGCCCGAAATAAATTTAATGGTCTAGCAGGACCCGGCTTAGATTCCACTTTTGTAGGTTCGTATGGACCTCTCTGATAACTTTAAAGCAAATTTTAAAATCTTTCATCGAGGGCTCTCTTCTGTAGGCCTACAAATCCAAAATGGCGACCTGATTACCATATATGGCAGGTGAGAAAAATGATTTTGAGATGACCCGTCTCAGATTTCAATCTCATAGCCAAAAATGGATCCAATATTGTTCAAACATGTCATTTTTTGAGAAATCGACGTGGGCCTTTCTGTACAACCCCAATAATATAAGATATGGCGATTTAACTTCCGTGCATGGCAGTTGTTTTCACAAATTGACAGCATTGGTGTCATCAATTGTCATTAAAGCTTGTTGTAATTTTTTATGGTCCTAGATGCCGATAATTATGCCTACATTTTCTATACATGATTCAATTAAAAGGAGCCTTATTAGCAATAACTTCTAAAATATGCTTCCATACTACAACAAATGCTTTCAAATAGCTGAAAACGTGTGTAGACCCTACCATGCACGCTGTTGATGTTTTTCAAATAATAGTCGAAGTTTACCCGTCATTATATGTGTTGGCCGTTGTAGTGGCGGATTGCTTGCTACAAACGAGACGAAGTCTCAGGATTATTTATATACATGTAGTTCACTATCAAACGCTTACATGTCTCGTTAAAATATAATTGGATTTGAATATTTGAATCTATACCTATGATTGCATTCATTCTTTTAATGTCGAAATCTACATATACATGTTCTACATCCACCATTAAATATTCGCGCGCTAAGCTATCTTCAGCAGAAGTCCAAGCGAAATTGGTGCAACATTAAAACTCATGAGCTCTTCATTGAGCCGCTGAAATAGATTCGAATTCAATTAGCCGCATGAGCATAATGTACAGTACATAACATGCAAGCATCAGTGACATTGAAACGCACTTCTTGATTGTTGACATGCAATGGATACGGTAGATAGCGCTGGATAACATGATTCTCTACCACCAATCATCATCTATAGCCAGAGAACTGAAACTTAGTGATTCTTACGGTATATAGCTTAATAGTCCGGGAGCTAGCGTGAAGTTGTGCAGGGAACGAGGTAGTACATAAAACTTTCACATAGCATAGTACACCTCTAACCTACTGCAAAACTTCGCGTCTGCCGGATCAGATCATTTGCTTTTAAGAAATAGAGATGATAACAAAATCCTATGTATTTCCAATGGTGAAATTGTGACATTTAAGGTGTTGACTCCATTTTTTCGAATTTTTGCTCATAAAAGTTACACAAATTGGTATTTTGTTGACCTGGTTATCATAGAAATCATCTACAGATCATGATCTTTCAAATGAGTTATCATTCAGTGACAGAGGATGAAGTAAAGTGTACAAACAGACACTTTTCGTTAAAGTATATCAACAATTTTCCTGAAATTTCTATGTTAAAATTTGCAGTTACACCAACGAAAAGTGTCTGTTTGTACACTTTACTTCATCCTCTGTCACTGAATGATAACTCATTTGAAAGATCATGATATGTAGATGATCAAAAAGCAAATGATCTGATCCGGCAGACGCGAAGTTTTGCAGTAGGTTAGAGGTGTACTATGCTATGTGAAAGTTTCATGTACTACCTCGTTCCCTGCACAACTTCACGCTAGCTCCCGGACTACAAGTTGAGGACTGTACATAATACAACATTAACGTTGCAGATTCAGTAATAAACGCCATGTAAGCAGGAATTCTAAGTCGCCGTCTTATGCGTCTCTGGGGTTTGAGAGAAAAGTCGATTTCTCAAAAAATGACATGTTTGAACAATATTGGATCCATATTTGGCTATGAGATTGAAATCTGAGACGGGTCATCTGAAAATCATTTTTTTCACCTTCCATATATGGTAATCAGGTCGCCATTTTGGATTTGTAGGCCTACAGAAGAAAGCCCTCGGTCAATTCCTCAAAAATCGACATGCTTGAACAATATGGGATCCATATTTGTCTAAGAGATTGAAATCTGAGACGGGTCATCTCAAAATCATTTTTCTCACCTGCCATATATGGTAATCAGGTCGCCATTTTGGATTTGTAGGCCTACAGAAGAGAGCCCTCGATGAAAGATTTTAAAATTTGCTTTAAAGTTATCAGAGAGGTCCATACGAATCTACAAAAGTGGAATCTAAGCCGGGTCCTGCTAGACCATTAAATTTATTTCGGGCACACCGTGGGTATTGAAAGATTCTTGACTGACATGATGCTGAATGATCTGATAAAAGATAGTAGTTGCGAGTACCATGACCGTAAAATACACTCGCATAATAATTGAATCACAGAAAAAAATTTGCTGTTGGTTCAATGTTCAATAGCTCAGGGCAGTCTCATCGGGTAGAGCAATTTGGCGTGTACCCCCAGCAAATGAAACATCCGACGAAAAAGAGACATGATCGGCTAACTTATCTACAACTTGCCTTGCCATTTCTTTAATTTCACAAGCAATTATTGTTTCCCAAATTCAAGGTAGGAACAGCTGTCTTTTTCAAGTGGAAAGAAGGACATTTCCTGCTAACAAATGGAGCATATTGCAGATTTTTCACTTTGTTTTGTTCAGAAAAATGAAAACAGCATAGGGTAGGGTGGGGTGGGGTGGAATGGGTAGTTTTCAAAGAATTCATGTGATTTTTTCAATGTTCTCCATCTGCCACCTGAAATTTTAATAGCTAGTCATCGCATTCTGCATATCGGCTATACATAAATACCTTAATTACTCAAAAAATTATTTCTGGTCATTGAGGAAATTGCATATTCTTAAAAACATATAGTGTATACCCATTTCCCCCAACCGTGGGGTGAAATGGGTATAAATATAGTTTTTGAAAATGATAGCAGTGCATGAAAAAATATAAAAAATACTATCCGAAACTTGCTAAGCATCACTATCATGGTGTGCTATAAAGGTCAGCTGCTGCAATATTTCTTTTCATTATTAGGTTAAATGATAATTAAGTTGATCTCTCTTAAAGAAATGACAAATCTGAATTGTCGCAATTCGGTCGAAATTTCAATTTCTCTGAATTGTCGATTGAAAAACGTTGTATTTTCATATTACCTTTGATCACAAAATTAAAACTTCGTGAAATATTTATGACCTCATGGCAACATAAAGAATAGTTCAGAAGAAAAATTAGGAAAACAAATGAGGGACGTCACTATCTCGAGTCAGCATTTACCTCGAAACTTTGACCTCGGAATTCTCTTTCGCAATGGCGGTTTCAAATTGCCCCGTGATATTTTTTAAAAGAAAGTACAGGTCGATACATAAATCAACAAGAGTTCTCACACTGCCCTGGACCATCCTCGCTTCGTTAAATATAGCAGAAAAACTGCAACGCACACCATAGTCTATCTCTACTTGACAGATGTGCCGTCAGTTTTAATTCAAATTTGACAACAGTCCAGTCTTCCTGTTTCAAATCTGAGATTGATGGGAAGCCTACATCTTCCTTTTCATTTGTGTATTCATCTTGAAAGTCCTCATTATCGCTCACCATTGCGTCTTGCTTTTCAATCGCCTTGACAGCGGTTCATATACAGCTAGTCGTTGAATTGCTGCTCTTCAAAAGAAATGGATTTCACTTGTATCGCTGGATTTCATTTTCTCCCCATACGATTAGGAGGAGTATTACTTTTTCTTCATCTTCAACACATTTCAAAGCTGATGACGATGTTAACACTTCACCAACTTTGTTGTGCGCATAATTTCTAATGTTCGGAGAGGATCACGCGTTTTGGTTTCCTGGAGACAAGTAGGCCTACTGATAAGAACTGATTCAAAAGCCCTTTGGATGTTGACAACTCTCTTTCCCTTTCACTTTTCAGTCGGAGACTTGCACTTTTCACCACAGATGTTCGAGAAACTGGATGTACCACAGCACCACCATGGAATCTGCTGATTGCCAACTCTCGTTTTAATTGCTTCATAACTACATAACTTCATGAAGCTATGTAGAAGTGTCATACGGCAAACAGAATAATTTCGTTTCGCTGGGAGACCTCATTGCTAGTCTACAAAAGCAGTGCTGCCTCCTTGTATTCGAAATATTTTTTAAATTCAATGAACCCCACATGCACATATCACGACTGAAATGCACCTTTATTTATAACAATTGCAAATATCTCACCTGGACTTCAGCCTTGAGAAAAATCGACACTTTCTGTGTTAACATACGTATACCCGCTTCACCCCACACTTTCTCAGTAGTATACCCATTTCACCCCCATCTTTCAGTTTTCAAAATTAGCACATAATAATGACGAATATAGATTAGCCTACTATCACATCATAATTAGGAATGTCTTAACTTTTACGGGGATGCTGGAGTTAAGTCATGGTGCTCTTTCTCTTGCTGCAATACGAAAGCTAGTAATAGTTCATTTTTTTAGTAGCAAAAAAGAAATCGAATGTTGGTTTTCATGGAAACAATGAAAATCGTATATGGAGCCAATTCTATCGGAACTTCATGCCATTATGTCAATATTATCATAATCCAAGGCATATACGGAAATATCAATCTGCTTGGTTTCCAGATAACTTTAGGTGACTTATAGCCATTTCACCCCGTATACCCATTCCACCCCACCATACCCTACCCGAGAATGTTTTGACTGAGTGAATTTGGCTTTTCCAACTTTATCACTACACAATTTTTGCATTTTCTTGTCTAATGGCAATTTATAGAAGCATGCATTATTTATGTTATTATTACTCTTATTCTTGCAATTTAGGGCGAAACACTGCGCCATGGTGGTAGTCGAATGTCGACGGACTATGAGTAAGTGAATTTTACTTCCGCGCGCAGTCTCAAGGCACACTTCAATGCCTGGTTGTAACCTCTTCTCTGCAGCACCCAAAAGCGTCTGTCCGTAGTGGCGTCATCATCAATTCTGTTTTCGCCTGCTGTTTGCAAAGGACGATACTTGACATGGCGACAGGTGTCCGGTTTCACTCAGAGGAGACAGGGTTAAGACTGAGACAAAGTCAAAAAATTCCACCGACCTAACTAAATGTATTCTTTGTAATTTGTCCTTTAACTAAATGTATTCTATTTACATTAAGTTTGCAAAAACAGCATTTCATGTAACAGGGTTCCTACGCCATATGATAAAAGAAATTCCAGGACATTCCAGGACAATTTCCAGGATGACAATCTCTCCATACCTCTAACATAAGAAATGGTAAAGTACCGGTAAATCCTGACGTATATGGATTCACTCGGAATAAACGTATACGTACATGCTTATGGAAATAAAGAACAGGTCGCATAAATTGAATCTATTTCATTATGCTATATAAAATCTGAGTTATAAAAATTGGCATACAAAACAAAATGTTATCAAAAACTTAACAATTTTAACAAAATTACATAAAACCTTTGACTGATTCTGAAAAATGCAAAACAATGCAGGAGAAAAAAAGTAAAAACTACATATGTCTCTTCAGGCTCAAAATCTTATCATCTAGTTTGGATAGTTCCAGATTTGTTTCTATAAGGATTTTGGCCTTCTGGTCGACAAGGAACTTGATTTCACCATCGGTCTTCTTATTATTTTCCTTTTGCCCTCTCTTTTCGCGTGATTCTTTAAGATGGAGATGATACCTTAAAGAGAGAGGAAATTTAATGCGGATACGTTCTATTATGCAGACAAAATTATCTTATTTTGACATGTACAATCTTTTGAGTTCATACAATAAAATAGCAATTACAAGACGTAGCCTCATTTTAAGAAGATCGACGCACCAGATCGGGGCTTCTTGTATTTATAATACTTCCATAAAAATACATGCGATCGACTGATAAAACCCAAACACAACATACCAAGGGTATATACATGTGTACCATCGCCCATGTAGGCCACATGAAGTAACTTATCGTTGATTACTGCACCTTGCTTAGTTCATTACAGAAATCGTAGGTTACGAATTTTAAATAATGCCAATTCTACTAGTACAGTAAATGTACTTTGTACAGACCTTTGTCGAGCCAATCTGACAGAATTTCGCATTCCATTGTTGATATCCACCTCACATGGGCCTCCAGCATGATGAATACCGTCATACACGATTCTCTGGTTCACGATCGTGCTCTCCATGTTGCAGAGAAAAAGATCCTTGTTGATGGAAAACCCTGATTCCACACGAGCGTTTCCATGCGAAAGGATCAGGACCAGCTTCATGACTTCCCACAACTCAGTGAATGTAGGATTCGAGCCGACTGCTTCATGAAAAAATTTGTCCAGACGATCGGTCGACCATTCGAACTTGCTGGCTTTTTCTATGAACGCTTTGTCTCGTGCGAGTTTTGAAAATTGCTCTTTCGCTTTGTCAGCCAAAACAGCAGATATATGCTTTTTTCATGAAAAATTGTTAAGAGAGAATCAAACCGCTTCAAAACCTGCTCTGATGACTCGCTTATGACATATGGAGATAGCGCAGAGATATCCCTTGTCAGGTTGTATTTCAGTGGTGAACGATCAAATGTCTTTTTCAGAATGCCAACAATAAATTTCTGACAATCCAGTCGAAACTCCAATTTCTGAGAGGGCAACGATATTTTCTTAATCTGTGCTTTTGTTCCAAATCCAAAATCACATTTTTCAGACGGTTTTCGATTATTTTCCAAATCAATTTGGCACAATTTAGCACCTGTGGTGCAAGAATTCGCAATCGCCTCATCAGTAATGACAAAAGCCAATAACCGCTTCGTCAAGTCCATCAGATCTTGGTATAAAAGTGAGCACATCGGTTTTTCTGATTGGAACTTCGAAAGAAATGGTTCCTGTAAATGGCAAACAAATCGAGAGAATTCCAGTCGAGCCAATAGCAATGCTGATGATTGAGAACTGATGAGTTGTTCTTCAATTTCATACATTGACGAGCATGACGGCCGTCTGGATTTCCGTTGCCGTTTGCAGGCGGAGACATAGGCTTGTAAGCTTGGCAAAATTTGCACTATCCGATCAAGCACCTGGCCGTTTTCAAGCCAACGATGACCACAAAATTTTAAAGGAAACATCTGGCTGCTACCTTCTTCTTCAACTTCGTTAGCGTACAAGTAGTCTGCACGACGAGCAGGCGAGGTCTTAAACAAATAACAACAACATTTCAAGAACTGTTGTATTTGCCATCCTACAGCTTCTTGACTAGCCTTGTAGGCTCCATGAATGACATGTAGACCACAGCTTCCCATCTCTAGTATTTCTGGTGAAGAAGGATCATTCTTTTTTATCTGTTTGATTCCATCAAGTAGCACCCAATTAACGTTCGGCCCGTCGATACTTACTTGAATAAACTGTTTGGAGATGTTCAGACCTTTGTGCACATCGTTGAACTCTTCCAGCAGATCGACCCCCCGGGAATGACCCAAGAAAGCGCTCCCAAGATAGCGGACAGACACTTCATTCTTTGTGTTATCAAAGAATGACACTTGAACATCGAATTGTCCTTTGTGAATAACATCGTTGAGTGCTTCATCAAAAAACGAGGTGAACTTAACAGTTGATTGCTTCAGTTGATTCATCAGAATATCTTTGAAGTATGGAGCAATACCGTAAGACACTATGTATGCCAGTTTGTCGGGTCCCATTTGATATTTCTTTGCAATTTCACTATCGGGAAACAGTGGAAATGCTTGATTAAGTCCATTGCAGCTATTTTGTGATTGGTGTAAGTAAACTGATCTCAAGCACCATATTATCTCTGCTTTACTGACTTCAGCTTGAAGAAGCTTGTCAAACATTAATTGATTCGGTTTGTTAGTAGATGAATATCTAGCAACATCTAGTCGCATTTGAACATTAGCGAATTTCCCAGACATCGAGTCAGTAGAACCAGAAGCTAAGGAGTCATTTTCGATAGACCCAGTAATTGGTGAATCTGTCACTGCGGTGGTCGAACTGGAAGGTGAGGAGCCACATGACGACGAGAGTGGTAACATAGAACCCGTTATCGAAGTTGTTTTTGATGAAGATTCCAATAGCGAGACTGAAGATGCGATGGTGGACGCTGGTGGGGTGTCTTTCGAAAAATAAAGGAGTTTCGGAGTAGTATTTATACTCGCTGCAACAACTGTTGTATGTTTCATTCCTTTTGTGTGACTGTCCAAAGCTGCCTTGCCCATATTTGCAATTGAAAACTGAACCATGCAAATCGTACATTTCACTGAGTGAGGATCATTTAAAACTGGTGAAACCCAAGATGCATATCTGGGGAATTTGGACTTGTCAGACCAAAGAGTTGAATAGGTACACTTACGCCTCGACATCTTTCATTCCCGTTTTTCAAAATCCCTCAAAATGGAAAATTGCAATTCAATTAATTCAAAAAAAATGAAAACACATAGGAAATGGTGAGTGATGAGAAAATTGTATTTACTTTATAGCCTTATAATTATTTACTGATACCATACATTTAAATTAGGCTTACTGTAGAAGAAATCTATCGTGAAGTCTGCTAAACAGTAATATGAAATTTTATTTCAACATAAAACATAAGCTACTCATGTCTAAACATTCGCTCCGCTTCGCATTGACACTAACAAGAGATGACAGATCACATAGAAAATTAACGTATCCGTAAGTACATCTCTCACCTACGGAACTAGGAATCTAACAACAATCTTTCCGGTTTAATTGTTAAAGATGAATGCTTAATAAAAGTGCTGAAGCATCAAAACTTTCTAATGCGAACAGAGCCGTCTTAAGACGGTGTAAGGCCCATTTCGGACCTTCAGGTGGGCGGTCTCTCTCTGAATATTTGAGATGTTAAACCCCTGAGGTGGAACCGTTCCGTTCTAATTCCCTTCCACTTCCCAGGAACGCCCCACTTCACTGGAACGGAAGCGTTGCTTCCGTTCTGTTCTATCATCATGAAATATCTTACATCGCGTTTTTCCTTCAGGAAACTGCAAAATGCTAGAATTCCTTTTTCATACCTTGCCCTATTTACACTTAGGCCTAATATCTGCAGGGTTTTATTCGTGTTTTACAATTTAGATATTTGATGAACGTCATATCATTATTGTTAATAATTCATCTTCATTTAAGATATCTTCATTTAAAAATGCGAAATATGTAATGAGTATAATCTCTATGCTTTAAATACCCTTTGTTTATGATATAGTAGACATATTTGGACCCGTTTGGGCTTATTAAAAGGATGATTACTTGATTTCAGAACATCTAACAAAAGGAGTATACCGGTAGATCTTATAATCAAATGATCAAATATGATCGGCTAAAACTGTGAGCTCTCCAGAAGTCATTTATCGCAACCGTTCCGCTCTATGGTAGGTCGAAATGGCCTTAAACAGGGCCTGAATACGAGTGCATGGACTTTCGCTGACAAACCTCTATTCTTGAGGTCCCATGTTTCCCTGGCTTCATGTTGGTTTAAGACGTTTGCCTGGCTTCGTAGATTAAGTAGGCCTGTACGCTTTCCCCTAAACCGACAAAATGTACAGTTAATGAACCATACGTGTGTATGGGGGTACATGTACATTTATATATGTAACTAAAAAGAAAAAAATGGTTACATAGTTATATATTTATACAATTAATGATGTAATAATATTAAAAATATAAAAACTTGCTTGTGAAACGACCGAAGAGTTGAAGTACAAAATTGTGTCTGACGAGAAATTAGGCCATATGAATGTCACCACTTATCAGAGAAAAATCGATAAACTCACAAATAGGTGAAAGTAGAAGAATAGGCATAATGACATTAGATTCTGTAGATCAAACCAGTGTTCCTACGCATGACTTCAGCAATATCATCGCAGGACATGAAAAATATCGCAGGCTACAGTTGGTCATCATATTTCACTTCGCAATTTATCTATACAGATGAACATGTATGTATTCGCTAATTTAGTGTACATGCAACCAGTGGTCGGGCCAGCGATTTTCCGATTTTTTTCGCAGGCCTATCAAAGCCTGTCAAATTTTCGCAGCCCTACCTTGCCAACTGTCATGGCTAGATTTTCGCAGCTGACCCGACCACTGCATGCAACCCAATGGGGAATGAAAACAACAAATGATTTCATAAAATCTTCGAAATAAAGGCAAAACTATGAAACAAATAAACAAGCTTGATACGCATGGTATGTACACACGAGTATACAATGTTTGCGAGCCTTTCCTCCATTTGCATGAACGTTAATAATGCAGTCTAGCGGTGCAAAAGCATAGACTCCACGATACTCTCAGTTGCATTAATGAAGTCAGAAGTTTTGATCAAAGGGGAACTATTATTGTCCATGGTTTAGATTCAACGCAAACGGAAGAAAGGTTCGGGTGCACAAAAAAGTTCAAGAATTACAACGTGTCAACAACACGCTAGGTAACAATGATAATTTTCAAAAGTTCATGTGAAGACTGGGCCCTATTTACTCTTGAGGAAGTTGCATTGAAAGGCCTAGAAAACATTGCTTCAATGTGAATCATTGGAGGGGGAGGGGACGGGTACCTTGATGTACATGCATATATTCAAATTTATTCAAAATGCTTGATCATTCTATGGATATTTTCGACCACTAGCAGTAATCTTTATCAATGGAGAAATCATACTAATTTGATGGGATGGATTTATGGGCAAGCGATGTTCTTGAATCTTCAACTCCCGTTGAGTTAATGAAACAACCCTTATTACTGCTATCATTAATGTGTGCATACTATAATCCAGTGCTCTAATTACACATGTTTATTCGCCTCACAGATCTCGTCACACGCACAACAATAGGCCTACACTAGATTAAGTTTAAATATGGATATGGATGATCATCATTAGAAAATTGAAAATCATCAGTCTTATGTTAAAGACACACACTCAAAATCTAAATCACTATTATATAACACTGGAAAAGAAAACAAAGTAGGCAGCATTGATATTGTTATCACATCCCAATCCAGCTGCTCTTAACAGTGCATCAAAGGAGGGATATTACTTATCAAAAAGATGCAATCAAATTGAAAATATGCTCTCTAGCTTCCGATGCAAATAAGGATACATTTCACGTGATGGGAAAAACAAACAGACAAGAACAAAAAAACACAAGAACAAGATGAGGAGAACAAACACACTAGAATCATTTCCGCTGAAATTTTGGTAGTGACTGAATACGCAAAGCTTCAGCTTGCCTCTTCAGCCGAGTAGCATGCTCAGCGGCAGTCTTCATCGCCCTCTCGGCTGCCTCGCGCTCAATGCGATGTTTCTCATCGATGAAGCAGGTGGCTTCTGAAGTCACATCCTTTTCAGCAGCGGTGGCACTTGCCAAGTGCTTCAACGCGCTCTGCACCGCCAACTCCGCCTCCAGTCTCTTCGCAGCTGCGTCGTTCATTTTCTTCTCGTGTTCTTCTTTCTTCTTTTCTAGGCACTGCAGATGCTTCTTTCGTTCAATATCCGCCTCGATGGTCGCCTTCATGCGTTTCTGTTCATCTTCTGCTGCTCTTTCTATCTCTTCTTGTTTTTTCTCATTGGCAATTTTCTTTAGATGAGCATGGTATTCTGCTCTCGCTTTCATGCCCAGAGAGAGCATTTCATCGCTGACAGGAAAAGATGAGGCACTCAGTTCGTGAGAGTTCATGTATGCCTTCACCAGGGTCAATGATATCTTTGTGTCATCTGACAGAAGGTTGCGTTTCACATTACTAATGATATCACTGACTTTGCTGAACATACGTTCGATGTCTGCGTTTCCATGAAACAGAGTCGAACAAGCTGCAGACAGTCGTCCGAGGAATGGAAAGCGCATTTGGCTGCCGTTGGAACGCATCATGCAACGAACCTCTTGCCATAGTTGTGCGATTGATTTTCCACCATCCATTGATATCTCATCAGCTGTAAGAAGATTGAAGAGCCGCACCTCAGTTTGCTGTTCACCTCTGTCTAGTTCAGGGATGACATTTGGCAAGTTCTTTGCCATGTCGAGAACAAGTTTCTCGACGAGCTTCTGGCCGTTAAATATCAAGGAACTGAAGGCTCTTCAGAATTTTCGTTTTGAATGGAAGATTCGCTTTCAGATAGTTGGCCAAGGTTGCGAATGCGTCACGTGCTTGGAACAGGAAAGACTGTCTGGCGGCATCTGGCAATGTCTTCTTTATCAGGGACATTTCAACTCCAACATTCAATCCATTTTCCAAAGGAAGGAAATTCTTGTGATCGTTGAAATCAATACGATGAACCGCGGTGGAGTCTAGGATGTCTGGCCTCACGAATTGTACCGACAATTGAAGCAACAAGTCTTGCATCTGTCGCCGCAAAGAATGAATCAGTTTGTCATTTGATTTTTGAAAGCACAGCTAGAATTGATGGCTGAATGACATGAGAAAGATCACAAATTTCAAGAAGATGCGGGTCTTTGGGTCATTGAAGTCAGCAAGTAACCTTCTTTGACGATCACTGACATCGCTCGATTCACTAACAAGGCGATGTAACACGTCCCACTGCTCCTCAATTCGTTCTAGGCATGGAAGTAAGCTGAGCCAACGAGTGTCAACATTTCGCTTCATTTTCAGTTGCTTGTAGTCTAGTAACTCCTGCAATTTGGCCAATTCAATACTGCGCTTCTGACTCCTACTAATCCAAGAATGCATGTCATCCACAAAGTCAGAAATGAAATCGAAATGACCAGAACATGCTTTTTTGTTTGCATTCGCGACAATGTGAAGCACACAGCCGCCTACATTGATGACGTGTTCTAAGCCAGGCGTTTTCCGGATTTTTGTGACTGCTCCATTATGAGCACCTCTCATAGTGTTGCATGAGTCAGTTTCCTCACCAATCCAGTTTCGAAAATTCAATCCAGCATCATTTACCGCTTTGAGTACATATTGCACACAAGCTTCGGAATTGAACTCTTCCATCGGTACCATATCCAGAAAGTCGACACACACTTTCCCGGTTTTCTCATCTAAACTACGAACAACGACACCCATCATGGCATCCGATTCGTCGAAACTGATGCTGTAGTAGCGCTCGCAAAGCTCACGAGACATCAGCTTTCTCACATGTGGTGCAATAGCATAACTACACAGGTAATTCACTTTGTCTTCACCGACTGTCATTGAGGTGACAACATCACTGTCTGGAAACATCACACGAAATAGCTGTGCTGCTTTATCTTCGCAATGAAAACTCTTGTTTGATTCAATTGTGTGCAAGGTCCAACGAATCTCAGCAGTCAAGCACTTTTTCTTGTCTTCGTCGATGCGTCTGTTATCTTGTTTTGACAATGAACTGAAGAACGAAGACAAAGGAACGATTTTCGTTCTAGCTGACAGTCGATTTTGATGAGATTTCGTCAATGCATGTTGCTTGACTAGGGTAACACCTCCGTTCGCGACACTGAGGTCCACATCACAGACTGCGCAGTGGAAAAAGTTGTCACCCTTGTTACTCGTCTGTAGCCAAATATTTCCATCATCGACAGCAGATACCCAATCGGTGGTAAATTTCGTTGATCGCTTGCTTGACATCCACAAAAGTATTAATCTCACACTGAAACAATAATGAGTGGAAAGCTTGTTATTTATGATATTAGCTGGTCAATCTTTTTCAAGGGATTATGATGGTCACATTGATTTACATGTATTTAGTTGGTGCTAATTGTCTCGAAAAGTTATCAAGATTTCGTTAAAGTATTACTAAAATCATAAAAGATTAAGTAACTAAGTAACAGGTCGCACATGTAGTCAATATTCACTCTAAACAAATTTGAATCAAAGACACGAAAGAAAGGAGTAAGAGTACATAATGTCGGTAATTTATTCCAAATTTGAAATGTAGGTCTACACACGGTAGAAAAAGTATTCATCAATGCTTATTGTGATCGGGTTCCAAAAAATAAGAAGAAAATTTTCAACTTCTCATAACAATGCTCATCTGAATTCTTCAATATTTTGCAAATATAGACGAGGAGTGTTTATCCGAAAAGAGACAAATTTAATGAAAAAGTTACAATTTGCAAGCTACAAATTGCAATAAGTTGCAATTGTGTGATCTGATGGTTGATTTTATTCTTGAACTTAAAGAAACTATACAAGCAACTGCACCACGGTCCACGAGCCCTATTATTACTCCAATATTTTGCATTATGAGCTCGATAATCAGGAATCCAGCGTAACAAAATGCATAATTTACAACCATTGCACAATATGTTATGGATACAGACTATCCACAAAGGAAATTTTCATTCTTAACAAGAAATAGATGCATTTTCTTTTTATCAGGATGTCAAATAGCTGGTAATCTGGATTACCACAGTAGGTAGGGAATTCCATTTTTGGAATCCTGGGACCCAGCAGTGTTTGTTTGAAATAAAGGAATGGCGAAAAATTTCATTCCTCTAGAGTCGGCCTACATGTGGGCTCGGTTTTACTTCATCACATGCCACGATATGCATATCAGCCATGACAGTCCCGTCCCGACCAGTACCCGGTACATCAAAACACAATATGTTAACAAGTAATAATGGGCACATTCTGGTAAATACAAACAATGACGAAGAAAAGATTGTTACTCAAAACGCTTTATTACAAAAAACAAATGACTTACACAGAAAAAGTATCGATTTCAACAAAGTAATGCAAAAGCAACACTTACAATGAGCAATGTCATCTTATTTATTGATTAGACGGTCTCATGTCACTTGCTGGAAGAAATCGTACAGACGAAGAAAACATCAACAGAATCATGCTTTTCGACACACAACTTCACCCGACTAGCAGAATACACTTTGTTTTGACACGCTCTTAAATATACCCCTTTATCCTCCATAAATCGAATCGTCTTCGCGAAATAATATCCCAAAAGGCAATTATTCCGATTAGGACATTTTTGATACAAAAATTAATACAAGCTTTGGTAAGCTCGATTCACAGCCTGTCGTTCAAACTACAATCGCTCATTTTTCTGTTCCATGGCTCACTACATCTATTGTAATACGGCATCATGCCTTGGCATTATCGATTAAACATACACGTAGGCCTGAAATTTCATAACTCGGGAAATTCACAAGAGGAATTGAATATATCGCAGGGAATCCCTATATTATCGCATATCGCAGGATTTTGGCGAAATATCACTGAGCGATGAATATCGCAGGGTGTAGGAACACTGGATCAAACATTGAATGTATTTCTTCCTAAAATTATAGAAAATTAAATCAATTGAAACTGGTGCTGACAATAGGGCAGAAGTTAACTTTACTTCTTAGTAATTAAATGCAAGTGGAAAATGCTGATATTCGGTGGATAATAAATAACTATCATTTAAGAGCACCCAGACTTCTGTGATCACTTTCAAGTCCCTGCATCGGAGGTAGTAAATGAGATTGCTGATTATCATTGTCTCGCTTCCCATGATTCATGCACACATTCGGAATCAGTAAGAATTATAAACGCCCGCAAACCATTGATATATCACAGAAGCGAATACAACAGATAAATATCCTGAAATAAAAACGAAAGTCTTTAGTGATTTAAGTCGATTCCGACAGCCAAAAATAAAAAAAGAAATAATTAATGTAATTCCAGGATAATTTCGGAAATTCCAGGACATTCCAGGACCATTTTGACTTCCAGGACATTCAAGGACAATTCAAGGGCGTATGAACCCTGTGTAATCTCAGATTTACCCGGACATGACTGCAACTTTAAATAGGGAGTTGTGTCGATGTTGAGAGATGTCAATTAGGTCTGTTGATGATTCCTGATATTGGATGAAATGGAAACTATTCAGGTCTATTCCCATTTTTCAACTGAGGTTGCAACTCAACATTTAATTATTATGTCGACAAAAATATCGTTGATGCAATATTAGCAGATTATGAACATATTGTGAATAGCTTTGTATTGGGCATGGTAGCACCCCGGTGCCATCGGAATGGTCATCTCGTCAGCAGTAGGCATATACTTGCTTACTGGGTGTGTAGCTTCGCATTGTCTTGATACGAAGCCTCCAGGAGTTTCAAGTACACCAAAACAGAAAAAAGTAGGATTTTAATGCTGAAAGTAGTCTTAATGAAGTAAAAATTAAATTGCTTAAATTAGTAAAATAAAAGTAAGTTAGTTATGACGTATTTGTAAAAATCAAATCGGACACCATCACTTTGCGATACATAAAGCAAGCGTAGATGTCTGCCATCAAATGAAGCACGAAACACTGGCATAAATAACATTACATTACATTAAATATATTTAATGTTTTATAACAAAAACAATGCATCCGAGAACAACATTTCCGAAAACAATTACGTTCATACTCATTATAACAAAATATCCGCTTAAGTATCAATATCCAAAGCAAAAATACAAGTTCAAGATATGAGGAAATGCATTTAGCAAACTAGAAATGTCAACCAGTACAAAAATTGTTGAAGTGTTGAATTATCAACACATGATTCAAGTTAAAGCACTCAGGAAATGTATAACAAATATAAAATGTCAATCAGTACTTGCGATAAAAATTATTGATATGTTGTAACTAAATACACAGATATCAAGTGTAAGTTATGAGAAAATGTACTGGTATAACTAATTTTACTGGTGTACTCGTATAAAGATGTAAATATAAATGAAAGCCTTATCGACTGAAATTGTTAAAAAAGAAAAACGCTGACATCAAAACATCATCTATATTTTCGTGCATTGATGCATTCATCCAGAACTTATCGTTATTTCACCTTAATTTCTTGCATCTCCATTCCTTTTCTACAACGTCTCCCGAGCTGATGACATTTTCTTCTCGGCTACTTCCATCAGTCCCTGTACAACACAACCTCTAATTTCTTTTGCTCTTCCTCAAACTTTTCCTTAGCTACTTCTTTCCTTTATGAGGCGATCCGAGCAGAATAGGAGCGATAAGCAACTTTATATGAGATCGTAATAATTCCGACAATATTGGCATGAGATGCGCATTTCCTATGACTTAAACAGCGAAGACCGTCTTCAACAAGCGAAGACCGCTAACTGACTCATCTGACAATAACACACGTTCACTGGTAACAAAGGCTTTGTTCTGAAATATGCTTCAGTCAACGTCGGCGTTTTACCGTGTGCAAGAGACAGGGATGAGAACGCCGTGTCACAAAAAATCCGGAGGATCTCTTTTAGGGGGGCCCATGCGTAATTTTTTGAGGGGCCCATTTTCAGTTTTAATATGATCACAAGTCATGAAAGAGTCAATTTCAAATAGTTATTGATCTTTATGCGCCTACACACTATACCCGGTAGACCCTATAGCTGCGACTAAAAATACATTGATTGTACTAAGGCCACAGATAATAAGTAATTGTAGCTCAACCATATTGAGGCAAAGTGGGACAAAATCTCTGGGAGTGTAACTAGTAGAATTTTGATGTTATTCAAAGCGACGCAGGCAAAACCTCCTGTCTTTTAGGAGTGTGATTAGTAGAGTTTTGATGTTTTATAGAGCGCCGCAGGCAAAACCTCCAGCATTTTAGGAGTGTCTCTAGTAGAATTTTGATGTTTCATAAAGTGCCGTGTAACTAGTAGAATTCAAGCCTTATAAAGCGCCTAAAATGCATAGAACATTTTCTCGGCAATTACATCACCAGGGTGTCCACCCTATCTGAGAAAAAAATTCACGTACAATTCACGTACATGACAAAAATTCACGTACCACTATTTCAGGCCTACTTGCCAGGCAAGCGACAATTGATTGAGTCAAAATCATTCAAAAAAAATACCCGCAGCAACTGCTCAAAGAAATGCAGTAATGAGATTTTTACAGTAGAAAGATAGTTCTTCAGAGCTATCTTGTATACACACTGCACACATAATAATATAAGTGCATTCGATGCTGTTTTGAAGCCATCATTTCACAAATAAATGGTATTTTTGGTCACTCAATAATCCCTAAATACAACATAATTCACGGCTATAAAGATCAAGGGTAACAATATTAGGGCTTGTGTTTTTAGATTTTTAGAAGCAGATTAAAACTAAGAATATTAGTGTGCATATTCAAGGAGATAACTTTTTATTTCTTTTAAAAACATCAGGATAGAAACAATAGACTGAGTCCACCATAGCAAAAAAACTAATCAATCTAAAAGTCTTCCAATAGTCGGCGCTTCCGTTGTGCACATAAGTATGAGATTTCCGCTTCCTTCTCCTTCTCCCTTGCCTCATTCAATTCAATATCTTTCCTTTTTCGAGCTGCCTCCTCTTGCTGCTTTTCTGCGACAGCATGGATTTTATTCATCTTGTAATCAACAAAAATGTGGGTATAATCAAATGCAATTGTTGAATTGTTAATTTTATTCACTGCTTTCGTAGCTCTGCAGGTCGTCATGTTTTGATGTTTATAGTTCATGGTGATATATCGTGCGATAACTCCATCAGACTGAGCCAAAACATGATCCAAGTCAATTAAATGACTGAAGCCATCCATACATTATCTAGTACTGTCAAAAACTGCAACTGACAACAAGCTGGAACGACACAGTCTCACCATTTTTCACCACGCATGCATTTCTATCTGTAAGTAATACAACACGTCATAGAATGAACGCTTGTGTCAACCGACCCAATTGTTTGCTGGCCTTGGCCAAGCATTGACAATTTTGCGTAGCCACATATGCATGTATATGTACATCTATATATGGGCCTTATAGAGACAAAAAAGCCCTGGTATATGACTGCACAATACAGATGTATACATCTATTACAAAAAGCATAAAATAAGTCAGGACACAAAGATGTCAAGACGCTGCTTAGCAGAATTTCACAAATTTTCGTTGTCTGAACCCAGACCCGTTGTTAGTAGCGGCTATATTATATGAACATATCTACATGTTTATGACTTTCTTTCTTGTAACATACTTTTTTGTAGAACCAAGTCAGAGTTGGTGCAACAACGGAAGAAAAAAAATTTAGCACATGTAACAAGAATCAGTGGATATCAAGTAGGAGTAAATAGCAGTAAATACCACTCTGCACAACTGAGCTGAAATTCACGTACATCTTTGCATTTTCCTAAAATTCACGTACATTTTCATAATTTTCAAAATTCACGTACATACGTGAATTTCACGTACAGTGGACACCCTGTATCACGCAAGAATTACAACTTTTCGAAGCTCAATATTATTTCAAAATGTAATATGTGGGAGGTTTTATGAATCAAAATTTCTTGGCGTGCATTATGAGTTTCACAATGTACGAGTAATAACATCCCGTACACTGTAGAACAAATGGTTTTGTTTACTTCAAAATGTACGGTACAGGAGAGGGGACCTGCTAAAGAGTCAAAAACGTAGCAAAAAATGCAAATCACATAGCGGGTATACAACATAAGCAATGCATAGACTAGTCAAAAAAGTCTAACATACCCAAAAAGTACCATGTTTTGTCAAAGGGGGTCACTGATCGCCAGAGGGGCCCACTGATCGTCAAAAGGGACCCACTGAACAATAGAGGGGCCTACCGATCGTCAGGGGCCCCGTGATCGTCGAAGGGGTGCCCACTGATCGTCAAAAGGGACCCACTGATCATCAGAAGGGGAAATGTGGATAACATCAATGTAATAAATTGTGATCAGAGGGGTCTTATATGCAACGCATCATTAAGATGCTTTGTCTTAAGAAGGGATCACGTGTTGCTTCATGAAGATGTCATTCCATCTTAGGGCCCACCTACCTTACCCCTCCATCTTCATTGCCTTTTCTGGTGAATCTCAGAAATGACCCAGATAGCCGTCCAAAAAAATCCGGAATTCCGGAAGATTCTCTTCCATGAAGAGACAAAACGTCATGCACGAACTTGGTGAGAATTCGGTGCCGTGGCAGTCCAAGAGCATTCTTCTCTTGCATAGCAGTATTCCAGAAATCATCGATTCGCTTGTATCCTCATGTCTCTGCTACCTGATAAAGCTTGCATTCGTCAGCCAATACATCGATCTGAGATACATCAATTAATGGCATCTGTTGTGCAGTGCGTGCTGACTCCTAGAACAGACCGTTGCATTAGAGGATGTAATACGGTCTGATCCTTCAATATTTTGCTCTGTAGAGAGACGGACTGTGAGAAATGGCAACATTTTCGAATTTTACCAATAGCAACTAGCCTATCCTTTATTCTGGTCTCATCGCTTTCAACACAACATTGTTGCCTCTACGACAATTCTTCATTCGACAACTGATTCTCCTCTGCCTGCAAATCGACATGCAGGAGCTGATGACCTCTGCTATCCCCGACCGCATGCACTGTCAGAAACTGAAGCATGGAGGCTTAATTCATTATCAAAATTACTACTAATTAAAGAATATCCAGAATTTAGGTAGTTGTTTAGAGGAAAAGTTGGAAAAGCTTGTCTCCTATCCGCTGGACGGAGACGGGGAAAACAATAAGAACAACCGTAAACGCCAGAAGTACTCAAACTTGTCATCCTTTTGTATCAGTTTGCATGGAAACAATGGACGCATGGTAACACGACCGTCTCATAAAATTGGTGTCTGTTTCCAGCTAGGTCAGATGTAACACTGGAGAATCAATGTCTCGATCTTTTTTTAATCAAAGGATAGCGATGGAGGTGAAAATTAATTTCTGTTATTATTATTGATACAGTTTGTGCGTACATTGTGAGCATTTCGGTGAATTACTGCTAAATCACTTCTGTGACTTTGAGTGATAGAATCAGGGGAGAAGTGTAGTTTTCTTCGTCGGTATTTATGGAGTCTCTGTTAGTTCGATGGCTGTCAAGCTAAAGTGGTCATCGCAAGAATGGTCTATATGAAAGCAATTGAATGACAGGAACATTCTTAGTGTCCATAAACGTAAAATTCTGAGCTGACGGACTACGAACACTGATTAGCCAGCAATGGTTGGCTTCAGAAAAAAATACATCTTTAATAGCAGCATTGACAAAGATGTTAACGAGGCCACGTCACTAGTTCTACACAAAGCTTACTGCCCGGTATAGAAGTCAAAATTAAGTAAGCAACGATGCTGTTGACAGGATAATAGGTATACCTATCATAATCCGAAATAAGGCTATTAACCCTAGGATTATCAAGTTGTGATAAATTTATCATACCTGGAACAAATATCCTCATGGATGGTTAATTAACGATTTTCACCCGCTCTTCTTTTGTTAATTTTATCCTATCTGTGTAACATGCATGCTGAAAGGAACTGAAGTTAGTTATTCACCTCAGTTTTCAGTTGGCAGCTGCTACTGTATCATGCACCATGCCATTGTATTAAGCATCATGACAGAAATGTTCAAGAAGAACAAAAGAAAAAGAGCGATATCATGTTTGTTTACAACGAAGAGTGGAGTAGATGTGTGTGACAAAATGTGCACGCAGTACTCCGTGCGATCGATGGTAAGGCGATGGCCTCAAGTTCATTTCCAAAACATGCTAGATGACGTTGGTGTGAACACTTTCTCTCTGGTGTGCCTGAATGCAGCGGACATGGGTGACATTTCACGTCGACACGCAGCGTTGCCACCGGGATAGAGACCCTATCCGCGCAGGCAGTGTGTCGATGCAGGTTAGTACAGGTCTAAATGACGGTCCAAAATCAAGCCTATGATATACAAGGAAATTGTATCCGTGAGCAATTGCTTTTGGGAACATAGTCGTTCCTGGAAAATATCTACCAAGATTGGTAATTTGTTTCATGGAAAATATCTACGAAAGGAAAGTTTTTGTTGCTTGAAACTTCTATCTAGCCTGCTCTAGGTTTTGTGAATATCAGTATTCTTGACCGTGCTAAAATATATCGTATAATTACGAGCGAATTTAATGTCATTTCCGAGTTTTATTTCTTTGTAAAGATTTTGTTTTTAATACACTGATCAAACTTATTAAATATTAGAGCTGCTAAAAGTACATGTTATACAAATTATATGCATGAAGTTTTAAATCGGACTTCAATGAAGGATTGGACGCCCTGGATGCACTGACACGGAATTTTGCGCTATATTATCATTCAACTTCTCTCTTCAAAAAATGGAAGGCTTCGTCCCTGAAACAAAATCGGTTAGCACCATGACTTCAGTGCACGTGAGCCAATTTAGACACATATCGACTTGATCGTTTCTTTTGAGTTCATTGACAAGAATAACAATTTTAGCTCAACCACATCGATAACAGCACAAACTAAGTTGCTATTATTGTAATCACAAGTAAATGAAAACACGTCATTATAACCTTAACATCCCAATCGATAAAACTCACAAATATTAGTTTGAAAATTCAAATCTAAGTCACTTTCAGATATAGGCCTACCTTCATATTAATCGATAGCTTAATAGTTGAATGATCAATAAAGTCAATGTAGTAGTTCAATATTAAGTAGAAAAAATACTTCTTTGTATATTTACAAGAAATAAGATAAAGCTAACGGTATTTGAAAAACATATTGCTTCTAACACCAAAATTAAAGGAAAAATTCTTTCTCAGACCTTCATCCGCGCGGGTTCAAGTTCATCTCCGCAGGTTCCGCGCACGCGCAGTTCAAACCCCTCATCCGCGCAGGTGCGCGGAACCGCGCAGCGGTGGCAACGCTGTCGACACGGTAGAAGAAATTTTCTTTACTCCCTATCCAAAGAACTTGTACTCCCATTTATCCACCGAATTCAGAGGCCGATTGAACTGTCAAGCAGCATCATGCGAGCCATGGTGCGCCTGGCGAATAGGCCGCATCAGATGCCGAGCACAACGACTTCCTCTCAAAGACAGCTCTGCACGAAGTGCCGCGCAGAGGGGAAAATGAGCCGGAATATCACCCTCACTTCAAAGCAATGTATTCGGTGCCAACAACTCCTATGCAAAGTGCACACCATTCAGATCTGTTTGTCATGTGTTGAGGAAGACTTCGGCTAGATTTCACCATGTAAATTTACTTTTGGTATTTGCAAAATGTTGTTCTCTGTGTACAATAATATGGACACTTCATTGGCAATTAGAGTTTTCATTTTTTATTTCACGAGTCATTTGAAGCAATTAGAGGACCGATTAGGTCCATATTAAAGCAAGACATAACTTATGCCTAAACATGACTTAATACATATAGTATTTGCAAGATAAGAGCTTAAATCTAGGTGGGATAAATTTATCACACCTTGGTCATTCTAGGTTGGCTATTACATGGTAGTCCTAGGGTTAACCAATGAATTTGTATTGTTTGCAATTCATCTTTCGAACTATAAACAGCAGTGACATAATTTTGAAAACAAACATTTACTTTGAAGCACTATTATTTTACCATTTACCTTGGCATTATCTTCTGCTGTGAAATATCTCTACTCACAATATTACGATTTTAATATTTGAATAAATAAAACGAAGAGACGATATTTTTGAAGTTGCACAATATTAAACAACATCTGAACGTGTGCAATCACTTGCATCAGGTTGTTGGTGCGAGGACCACATGTGAGAATGAGGATTCCCAAAATATCTCTGGATAATATTTGAGCCAAATCCCATGCAAGATGAAACAAAAATTTTTCCAAGGTTTTTGGTTTTTTTCTACACGTCGTTTTTCAATTAACTTTAATAAGATCTTGGGTCAAGCATAGATCTAATTCGTGTTCTATCCACACCCTGCCATATTTTCGAATTCAGGATAGAAGCATTTTTCAATCAATCGAGGCGACATTTTGGAGTGCTAAAGCATGATTTATGAATTTAATTGACAGCACACTCATTTGTTGGATATTGGTTGGATATTTCATGGTGATTGACATTGGGAACCATAGCGATCGAGCATGAACAGGCATCATACGACAGGCATCATAGGAAATCTTGAGGACCCACGGCAACCTTGTTGTTGGGCACAAAGAAAAACATCCGTTGCTGTATTGAGCCCATAGACATCGAACATTAAGCATTAAGCAGCATTAAGGACCTAGTTGTTGTTGTTCGATGTCTATGATTAAGCCAATGCATTTCACCTACCATTGGTAAGCATGTTCACGGAATGAATGTTACAATGAGCAACGGATGTTTTTCTTTGTGCCTAACAACAAGGTTGCCCTGGGTCCTCAAAATTTCCTATGATGTCACAACAGGGATGGTTCAAGTATGAACAGGCATGGTGTTTTGTGCTCGTTGTCTATGTTAGGAGCAAATGCAAATGTCTCAAGCATAGACATCGGATAATATATAATGTAATCCGATGTCTATGGTCTCAAGTAAGTAACAGTTATTTCAAGCCTGTTTCAAGCCATCCATTGATGGATTTCGCTCACAAGAGTTGAGCGCAAGGAACGCTATGGCAGGTGACTTCCTTTTATCAACCCTATCATAATAAGATTGTTTTCTTAAGCGTGATCTAGGTCCGTGCCATAGACGGTCCGTACTCTATGACGTGTACAACCAAGTGACCAGCAAACACCTGAATGTGTTCCCCCTCCTGGTGAAAAAGCAAAACATCATTGACGAAGGAGGAGAGAGTGAGGAAACCATGGAATTCAGGCACTGTGGTGTAAAACATTCGGATTTCAATAGTGGAAGGAGGAAATCGCTTTAAACAGTCCTTAAAAAGTTTGTTTAAACCGTCCATTCACCCATAGTGACAGATTTGATTCTTCTCAAGGTTACTAGATCAATCGAGAATACCAAGATAATGTCTGCGATTTCCGTCTTAAACCCTAAAGCCGAGTTTGCGAAGTCGCAGCAAGCACTAGCTATTAACATAGGTGCTGCCAAAGGGTTACAAGATGTTCTGAAATCTAATCTTGGTCCGAAGGGAACCATAAAAATGTAAGTTCTATCAAGTGTACTACCACCACTTTCAGTACGTCCCAGGGCTTCTGCATGTAGCTTTTCAGGATTGGACATTGACCAATATCCCGATCGTAGCAAAACCATAAGAGGAAAGCACTGTCATTTGATAGGTTGCAACGGCAACTACTTTAACCCCAACGCACTAACTTAGCATTGAAGCTACTTGTTCATGTTACGACGGTGATGAGGCCTAATCGTGATCTTTATTCATACGGTTTGCTGCAAGTGAAGTGTTGATTATGAGCTGGAAAAATTGTGTTCATCATTAAAAGATAATTAAAGTGAATTCCAGTACGGTTGCTGCAAAGCTTTTTTTGCGCTGATTGAATTCATTCTTGACAGATCAAAATTGATTAGCATTCTCATGGACTCATGCGCGATTATGCAGGGCTCGAAGTCTGGTGTAGAAACCAGGATGAAAAAACACAGCCCGAATCTATCTGATGTTAATGGCGATGCTTGCCATCATGTAAATAACGCCGCAACAAACTTAACAGGGCTGCCACTCTTCGGGTTTTAACCGGAATTCCAGTTTTTTTTAACTTTACTAAGTAGTGAGAAAATGTTCTACCAAGGAACAAATGATTTGCTTCAAGCAGCCTTCTTGAGATCGTTATGAGGCGCTTTAAGATTGTGAAGGGGCCCTTTTGACATCGTGAGGGGGCCCTTTTGAGATTGTGAAGGGGCCCTTTTTTTTACATCGAGAGGGTGCCCTTTTGACATCGTGAGGGAGCCCTTTTAAGATTGTGAAGGGGCCCTTTTGACATCGTTATGAGGCCCTTTTAGATTGTGAAGGGTCTTTTTGACATCGTGAGAGACCATTTAGATTGTGAGGGGGCTCTTTCAGATTGTGAAGGGGCCCTTTGAGATTGTGAAGCATCTTTTGAAATTGTGAGAGGCCCTCTTGAGATCGTTATGAGAGCCTTTTTATGAGAGCCCTTTTGACATCGTGAGGGGCCCTTTGAGATCGCGAGGGTTTCTTTTAGATGGTGAAGGTAACCTTATGACATCGTGATAGGCCCTCTTGATATTGTGTGGGTACCCTTTAAGATAATGAAGGACTCAACTCAAGTGATCAAGATTCCGAAATAAGAAATAATTTTAGGTGGGAATGCTTGACGAAAAATTTGTACGACGTTCGTATGGAGTAGATTATGAATTGAGTTTTGATTGCTTTGTTGATGCTCTACAAAATGCGCCTTTCAAGAGGCGTGCTAGAAAAAGAAAAGTATGAAGGAGAAATCTACCAAAAGTTTCATGAATACAATGGAGTAACAAATGAATATGCGATTACCTGTTGCAAAAGCGGTTAAAGTTCGGCCAAGACACCAATGAAAATTGAAATCTTGCAAGCAACTGCATAAGTGATAACAAGCATTTCCTTTCGTATTGATGCTATGTTTACTTATGCCATGGCGTCTGAGTTTTAATCAAGTAGCTGTTACAATCTTGTTTAAAAATTTTTTAGATATGTCATAGTTTTTTCATTTCTTATGTTTGAAATACAAGAGATGAAAGGTTTGATTTGAAGCATTGCCGGACCTACAAGCACTTTTCAGTCGGAACTGCAAACGTTTTTGGCTTCTTAGCCGTCATCATTACAATGTACCCTATTGTAAGGAATCAGTAACTCACCGCGCAAACCATCAGTAGGTTGATGTGCTTGGAGATTCGGCAGCTCACCTTTGTGCTATTTACATTCCTGTTTGCTAATATCAATTTTCGATAACGAGCATATAGACAATGAGATTTCAACTACATGCATTTCATCAATTGTAGATGTCTGTAGTTCGGATGAAGATTTATCTGCATGTGAGTTTCTGACTATTTACAAGCATGCTGACTGTACGGTTAATATTCCAGAAAAGTTAGTACACTACTTCTCGTAATGGCTTAAATCAAATATCTTTCTCATCGCTTGCCTTTTTTGGGTGGTTTGGATAGCATTTTAGATTAAATATCATAAACTAGCATGGTGTCTGTAATGTGCGATAGCTTTTTAGTCATCAATTCATGCTGTGACATGGATTAATTGTTTTTGTGTAACTTGGCGGATGATGCTTTACTTTGAACTTTTTTTATGATATAATTTTCTTTCCTGTCAGTATAGCAGATATCCCACAGTAAGCCTCAACGTCACTTTCTTATAAATTCCCTATTCTCTCACTGATCATTTCAAAGTTTTTTTGAAATGGCAATCAGCGACTCAATGATGACTTTCTTTAAGTTATTTATCATTCAAAAGAAAGCAGTTGTTAACACTAGTAACACTGTGACAATTTATTTTCTCCTTGTTCACCATTTGCCCGAACACAATCTAACTCTTCGGTCAGCAGCGCAAGAGCATGTCTCAACACAATCGCCAAATCGTCAATCTGGTGAAAAACGGTGCAAATTTTGTTTTCCAGTTCATCCAAATGCACAGGATGACTCCAATTCACAATTTCCTTGACGTGTCCAATCGAAAAAAGTCACAAGGCATAAAATGTGGCAATATCGGAAGCCATTCCATAAGCTGTCATCACGGTCAATACATGATTTAGGAAAATGATTTAAATAACTTACGATCGGTCGGTAGTAGTGCGCTGGCACTCCATCCTGCATGAAGATGCTCTTATCCTCAGTGACATCCGGTATCACTTTATGCAGCATGGAAAGGATGTTTTTACCATTCAATGTCAGTTTCTCGAAAGAAAAATGGCTCAATTGCGCTTCATAAGGAAATGCCAGCCCATTCATTTAGACTGCGTTGATCCATGGATTTTGTGTTAGGGTATTTGTTGTGACCAGACCGCTCTGCAGAAGCAGTCTTCCAAACATCGAACTGCTGAACAGCAATTTCCATTGGTTTCATGAAAAATCTCATCAATAAAGACGAGATCTTGTATCGTGTGACGTCTTGGCATGATTAATAGAAAATGACAGCTGCACAAGAATAATACCTTTTAATTTTGAATGTAGAATTTTTGAACGAAATGAAGAAGTTTATTTTTGAAACAGTTAAGCTGATTAATCGTGCTGATTTTGCGTTATGGGAGGGGGAGGAGTCTCAGTAATACATTCTATGTAGCCTTCAAAAGCAGTTCTTTTGAAAATAGTAGTTTTCCGAGTCATGCCTTCTAGTGAACCTGGTAAAACTGATGATTAAAAAGCACCAGTAACAATATTATGCCATTTATTTACTTGCTGACTGAGGATTCATTAGCATCTTTATTGTAGCAGACCCAACTTCTGTCTTAGCGCTTTCAAAACTAATCGGATTGTGGGATATCGAATGATCGCAATTTTTTTTACTTTAAGGGAGCCCACGGCTACACATTTTGGGGGCCCTTCTGATTTGACTTTCGGGTTTTTATTTTTGATAAGAGTGGCAGCCCTGAGTTAATTCAATCATTAAAAGGGAATGTCGAATGTCTTTCATTGATCTCCACAATCACTTCAGATTTTCACCTGATCAGAAGGGTACCTATCTAACAGTTTACCATATTCAAACTCTCAAAATCTTTCCGTCTCAAACTCGAAAGATGTGCAATAACTTCTGATTCACTGAGAACAAGTGAATGACATGAAAAGTCCGATGGAATGATGAGATAACTAGAAGAATCCTGTAAAATGGATGCTAAGTAAAGATTAAAGTTATCAGCATGAAACGGATGCTCTTCACTGGAGCTCTTCGTGTGAGTGTTCCTCGACAGGAGTTTGATGGCGTTCCATATTGAGTAATTATTATTATTCCAATAGAGCTCTTATTTTCCATTTTCATGAAATACGATGCCTTCAAGTGTCTCATGAGGTCAGTGACTTCTCGATGTAGTCGTAGATACTTCTGATGTTGATTATTCTGATGGGCCTGGTCGCGATCATCAATGAGGATCTTCAGAGTAGGCGACATCCATGGTGGGTCCGACGAACGAAATCGAACAGTTCCCTCGGGGAAATGGTGATCGCATAGCGTCTGCAGGTGCACTAACAGAGCTTCAGCAGGACTCATGGAGCAGGACATTTCTAAGGAGAGCCAATCAACATTGCTTAAGAAATTAGTAAACGAAACTGTCCTTGATTGTTATTTTTCGATCGGTTTTCTGTATAACACGACGCTCAGGTGACAGATTTTCGTTCGTATGCCAACACGCGACATTGTGATCCGAAGTGGAGATAGGAGGGAGAACGTCTGGAAAGGGCTTGAAAGGAAAGTTAACAAAAATTCTTGCTTCAAAGGTGTCACTCGAGAAATCTTGTCATAATGCGAATGAAGTCCATTGAAATCTCCACATAGAAGGACCTTCAGGCTAGGAGTGGACATGGAGATCGATACATGGCCAATGATGTTAGCACGTCTAAACTTTTTTCATTGCTACCAGAGTCATTCTTGAAAGGGTGATATGAACATATAGCAAGGAATGGTTGATCAGGAAACAAAAGTATCAAAAATTCAGTCACAGGAGTTGAGGGATGGTATGTCGTTGCTAGTGATAACTCGGTAGTGATGACGTGATGAAAAATACGAAAATCCCACCAATGCTACCTCGATCTTTTCTGACGATTGTGTAGTCAGAGATTTGAAGACTAGAGTCAGGTACATCAGGATCGAGCCAGGATTCAGTAAAAAAAACTAAATCAGGTCGAAGGTTGTTCAAGAACAAGTTACTGCGGCATTTGTCACCATTGTCACTCCGTCTAGCAGAACTACTTGCTGCACCTGACACTCTATCACGCCAGCATATTGAATGACGATGAAAAATGTAATATTGAGAAGGAAATCAGAAATCACTGTAGATCCAGTTTTAGAACATCTTCCAGTTACAAGAATCGATGTTTGCTGGTGCAGACTCAGAGAATCATATCCAACTCTTAGCAAACTGGTTTTGGTCTACCTAACAATCATAAGCGCTCCAGAGGTAGAGAGATCTTTTGGCAGGATGACATCAAGTCTGTGAGAAAATATCACAGATGAATATTGACACATTGGATGCAATCCAATCCATCAAACAGTATCTCCTGACGCACAATCAAAATCTGTTGAGAAGTTCATGCGAAGTAATAGTCTTCATGATCCTGTTCTGAAAGCATTAGTAAAAAATATGGAGGTTACGTACATGAAAAGAAAAGAGAACGTTGAGCTACAGAAACAGGAAATGTGCGTTCTTGAGTGCGTTGGCAAGAACACCTACAAAATCCATCGGCAGAAGTATGTTTAGAATAATTATTGAAGATGCTGAAAAAGCAAGAACAAAGGAGGCATTGATTTCGCTAGCAAGAACATTTTGGAACAAGAAACGCATGCGAATGGAACCATTTCTGAAGATGCGAGTTGGAGAAGCAGGACAGGATCAGATAAGAATGATGAGAGGCAGATATCTATTAGAAGTTTCTTTAAGTGAAGTTCATATGATACAGTTTCTTTTCGTGTTTTTGTTTAGCTTTGTTTTCAGTTTTTATTTTTTCAATTTAGTTTTCTTTTTGCACTCAAGAGAAAAGTAGACTGCTTCTACCAAAGTATCCAATTGTGATTTCTGATACAGTATTTTGTTGGTAATTCGTATTTTAGATGAAAGCCCATCTATTTAATCGCATTTTTAGTCTCATTATTTTCCTTTTTGTAGCTCCCCATAAACTCCTTTTTATTCATGCTCATTATGAATCCGATTGTGGTTGTTTTAAATTGAAAAAATGTAATATGACAAAAAACAGTTATTTCGTTTTTGTACGATTATGTGCGTTTTCTTCACAGAAATTTGGAGCAATAAATTGGTCTGATATGTTTTCTATGATATTGTTCTAACTTAAAAATAAAGGTAAAGATCTGTACTGTTAGAATCTTCGGAAATTATTGTTCGTTTATGTCTCTAGAACACGTGCTAAGCTTTAAATGGGTATAAGAATGACAATTCCAGTGATTAACAGACTTGTTCAGGGGATGCATATTTTTTACCAATTTCGATGAAATTACATTTATGTTCGTCAAAAAATTTCCGTCTTTTTGTCTGGTGCTAGGCTCTCTGTCTAACGCAAGGCTGCTGGTCAAATGATAAAACCTACATGAATCTCATGTAATCATGAATTAAAGTCCTCCAAGAACTCCGGTGTGCTAAATGATCAGAACGTTTCTACCTGTCATTATAGACTGACCAGTGTAGACGAATTTGATACAATGCTGTACAGCGTTAAGTCCGCAAAGGCCGCCGGCTACGACCTGATATTTCCAGAGTTTCTCACTAAAAAGGCAAGGCCTTGATAGAAATGCTTTTCACAAGAATTCTTAATGAAAGCAATCGACGATTTTCGTGTGTCCCATGAACCTTTACTAAGCCTGCATACTTTTTATCGAACGTCATCCTGCAATGAACATCTGACAAAGCTGAGCTAAAAAATACAGACAAGAATTAGTCTTCTGAAAATGATCGCTGGCTAAACCTGAGGCACTGATGATAATGTGCTACGTGAAACAAGACTGGTACTATGTTGCTCAACAGCTGAATACTGCTGTCCTGTTTGGCTCAAGCAAACGAGTTGATGTCCGAACTGGAATCTATACAGGGGTGCGCCCGACTCGGCGCGTTGGCACGCAGTTTCAGAATTTCTAAAATAGATCATGTCTGACGCGCCAACCTCGAATTTGGCTGATCAACCCGATCCTCATTCGGTAGACCCCAGCTCCAAGGAGTGTCCCGTCCACAACCTGGCCATGCTCACCGTCCTTCGTGGACCAATGGGCCTACAGAGCACGCTTGATTCCGCCCTCATACACGGACCGGCAACGATCGTGCTCCCACTCACATCCCATGCACGCCGCGTCTAGCACCCTAGACCGTTGCCTCTGAGCAAGGCGCCTCCCCCTGGTCCAACTTGGTGGCCCCTTAGCCGCTTCATCCGCCCATTCCCCTGCAGCCCACAGTGCCCCAGGACCCACACAAGCCACATGCGTTTCCCACACCGCCCCATCTTCTTCTCCAGCCTGCTGGCTCTAACGAGCCCCTCGTCAATCCAACCACTTTCAGCCCCGTGAGGAGACATAAGCTCCAATTGGCCGTTAGTGCCAACTTTTAGTGGACAACTGTTAATGCAGATTCGTAGTAGGCATAGGATGTACATCATTCTGCGAAAGTCTCATTTTCAGCCTCGTTCCCTGCAGAAACTCGCTCTGGCTGCCGGACTACATTCCGACCCCAGGACAAGTGCAGCCTGAAAAGAGGACTCCACCACCCCGGCAGCACACGATCTAACGTCCAACTTTTATGAGGCGAAGCTGGCTCCCCACGTTGATCACTGCGGCTGCCCCGCCTTTTTCCAACCCTCCTCCACCGACCTATCCGTGTGCACCGCCAATTCCTCTCAGCCTCTCCACTGCCTTCTCCCCTGTCCGCCGACTCGCATCCCCTTATCTCCGCTGACACAACAGTCGCCTCCATTCCATCCACTTGTTGCTGTTGTCAGGGTCACCCCGCTTTAGTCATGGTCAAATAGGAGGGCTGAAGATGAAAAATTGAGGACCATCTCTAAATTGTAATTTAACGTGTAGCCTATACGTTTGTTGTATAATTGCCTTTCCTGATAAGTTAGCTCAACCCTATTTGCAATAGGCAGTTCCATAAACTGTAAAGTTGGAAACTAAAAAAGTGCTCATTCAGACGTGCATCATTTATTTAATGAAATCAAACAAAGCATCACTGATGTTGGAATAGATAACAACATGTATACAAAACAAAAAACCACGAATCAAAATCATGTATGAAAATGGGACTCTTTCCTGCTTCTCCCGCCACATTTCACATGTCAATCGTTCAACATCACGATCGATTGGTTTTTATAGCAGATTAACTATGAAACGAGAAATTGTTCAAATAAACAACCAAGACACGAGCGCAGGCCTTCAAGTGCACCTTGATAAAAAATCTAAAAAAAAGTTGGATGGTCTATAGCGAAATTAAATCGGTATTGTTAAAATTAAATCGCACCAAAACACTTAGCGATGCATAAAGTAAGCGCATATACATGTCCCTGTCATCAAATGAAGAGCGAAACACAGGTGTAAAATATTAAATAAACTGATCTATATGAAACTATTAACTTATGATCAGGGTAAAATTGACCAGTTTTAAACAATTAATCTGACAACAGCCATTTCAGGAAAACAATTCCGTTCATGCTTGTTATAACAACATATCCGCACACGATCAATGTCGAAAACAAAATTCAAGTTCCAGATCTGAGGAAATGCATTAAACAAATTATAAATGTCAGCCAACGCAAAAAGTGTTGAAATGTGTTATTTATACATGATTCGATTTAAAGCTCTGAGGAAATGTATAACAAATAAAAAATATCAATCAGCACATCTAATAAAAATCTGAAATGTTGAATTTATATACACATATTTCGAGTAAAAGTTTTGAAAATATGTGCCGGTGTAGCAAAGTCAACTGTAGTACTTGTAAAAAATGTGAATATTAATGTAAGCACCAAAATTAAAACTGCTGAAAGAAAAGAGAAACGCTGACATCAAAACATCGTCTCCATCTTCGTGCATCCAAACATTTATCCAGAACTTTTCGTTGTTTCGTCTTGATTTCTTGCATCTCTTCATACCTCTTTCTCCAATGTTTCACAAGCTGATAACATTTTCTTTTTAGCTACTTCCATCAGTCCCAACACAATCTGCCGAAAAGTCTTTCGATTTGATGGCTTCATACAGGCGTTTTTTCCGCTTCGTTATGCTTCGTTATACAGATTCTCTGATGAACGCAGATCGTTTTGTGCCTCATTTTGTGCTGCAACAACATCGGCATCTCTGCTATCCAGTGTTCATTTTGTCTCTTGCAAAGCTTCCAGCGTCCGTCGCTTCTCTACAGTTCCTTATTTTTTCTCTTCCTCCCAGCTTTTTTTCGCTAATTCCTCCTTTTCTGAGGCGATCTAACAGAATTGGCAAGTTGGGCGAATTTTCGAGGCGCTATTGCATGAGGTGCTTATTTCCTCGGCCTGCAGCGTTACAGCATCCATCACCAAACGAAGACCGTTGACTGACTCATCTGACAACACACGCTCAACGGCAACAGTGTCATTGTTCTGAGATGGGCTTCTCTCAACGTCGGCGCTTTACCGTGTGCAAGGACGACATAACGCCACGCATTAACTTGGCACCGGCACCCCGGTAGCCCGAGAGCATTCTTCTCTTGCAAAACAATATTCCAAAAATTGTCGATTCGCTTGCATCCCGATGCTTAGGCCTCTTTGTGCCACTTTTCTGGATTTTCTTGTACCTGATAAAGCTTGCATTCGGCAGCCAATACATTGAGCTCCTATACACCAATGAATGGCATCTGTCGTGCAGTGTGTGTTACTGCGTCGACTCTTAGCGCAGACCGTTGCATTACAGGATGCAATGCGGCCAGATCTTCCAATATTCTGTTCTGTAGACAAGAGCATCTGTAGAGGAAGACGGCTGGTGAGAAATTCGGTTATTAGTCCATGAAAGTGCGGTTTTAGCTTGGACAAAATTGGTGGTACCCTGAAAATTGTTATACTTTAGTTAAGTAACCGTCCACAACCTGGCCATGCTCACCGTCCTTCGTGGACCAATGGGCCTACAGAGCACGCTTGATTCCGCCCTCATACACGGACCGGCAACGATCGTGCTCCCACTCACATCCCATGCACGCCGCGTCTAGCACCCTAGACCGTTGCCTCTGAGCAAGGCGCCTCCCCCTGGTCCAACTTGGTGGCCCCTTAGCCGCTTCATCCGCCCATTCCCCTGCAGCCCACAGTGCCCCAGGACCCACACAAGCCACATGCGTTTCCCACACCGCCCCATCTTCTTCTCCAGCCTGCTGGCTCTAACGAGCCCCTCGTCAATCCAACCACTTTCAGCCCCGTGAGGAGACATAAGCTCCAATTGGCCGTTAGTGCCAACTTTTAGTGGACAACTGTTAATGCAGATTCGTAGTAGGCATAGGATGTACATCATTCTGCGAAAGTCTCATTTTCAGCCTCGTTCCCTGCAGAAACTCGCTCTGGCTGCCGGACTACATTCCGACCCCAGGACAAGTGCAGCCTGAAAAGAGGACTCCACCACCCCGGCAGCACACGATCTAACGTCCAACTTTTATGAGGCGAAGCTGGCTCCCCACGTTGATCACCGCGGCTGCCCCGCCTTTTTCCAACCCTCCTCCACCGACCTATCCGTGTGCACCGCCAATTCCTCTCAGCCTCTCCACTGCCTTCTCCCCTGTCCGCCGACTCGCATCCCCTTATCTCCGCTGACACAACAGTCGCCTCCATTCCATCCACTTGTTGCTGTTGTCAGGGTCACCCCGCTTTAGTCATGGTCAAATAGGAGGGCTGAAGATGAAAAATTGAGGACCATCTCTAAATTGTAATTTAACGTGTAGCCTATACGTTTGTTGTATAATTGCCTTTCCTGATAAGTTAGCTCAACCCTATTTGCAATAGGCAGTTCCATAAACTGTAAAGTTGGAAACTAAAAAAGTGCTCATTCAGACGTGCATCATTTATTTAATGAAATCAAACAAAGCATCACTGATGTTGGAATAGATAACAACATGTATACAAAACAAAAAACCACGAATCAAAATCATGTATGAAAATGGGACTCTTTCCTGCTTCTCCCGCCACATTTCACATGTCAATCGTTCAACATCACGATCGATTGGTTTTTATAGCAGATTAACTATGAAACGAGAAATTGTTCAAATAAACAACCAAGACACGAGCGCAGGCCTTCAAGTGCACCTTGATAAAAAATCTAAAAAAAAGTTGGATGGTCTATAGCGAAATTAAATCGGTATTGTTAAAATTAAATCGCACCAAAACACTTAGCGATGCATAAAGTAAGCGTATATACATGCCCCTGTCATCAAATGAAGAGCGAAACACAGGTGTAAAATATTAAATAAACTGATCTATATGAAACTATTAACTTATGATCAGGGTAAAATTGACCAGTTTTAAACAATTAATCTGACAACAGCCATTTCAGGAAAACAATTCCGTTCATGCTTGTTATAACAACATATCCGCACACGATCAATGTCGAAAACAAAATTCAAGTTTCAGATCTGAGGAAATGCATTAAACAAATTATAAATGTCAGCCAACGCAAAAAGTGTTGAAATGTGTTATTTATACATGATTCGATTTAAAGCTCTGAGGAAATGTATAACAAATAAAAAATATCAATCAGCACATCTAATAAAAATCTGAAATGTTGAATTTATATACACATATTTCGAGTAAAAGTTTTGAAAATATGTGCCGGTGTAGCAAAGTCAACTGTAGTACTTGTAAAAAAATGTGAATATTAATGTAAGCACCAAAATTAAAACTGCTGAAAGAAAAGAGAAACGCTGACATCAAAACATCGTCTCCATCTTCGTGCATCCAAACATTTATCCAGAACTTTTCGTTGTTTCGTCTTGATTTCTTGCATCTCTTCATACCTCTTTCTCCAATGTTTCACAAGCTGATAACATTTTCTTTTTAGCTACTTCCATCAGTCCCAACACAATCTGCCGAAAAGTCTTTCGATTTGATGGCTTCATACAGGCGTTTTTTCCGATTCGTTATGCTTCGTTATACAGATTCTCTGATGAACGCAGATCGTTTTGTGCCTCATTTTGTGCTGCAACAACATCGGCATCTCTGCTATCCAGTGTTCATTTTGTCTCTTGCAAAGCTTCCAGCGTCCGTCGCTTCTCTACAGTTCCTTATTTTTTCTCTTCCTCCCAGTTTTTTTTCGCTAATTCCTCCTTTTCTGAGGCGATCTAACAGAATTGGCAAGTTGGGCGAATTTACGAGGCGCTATTGCATGAGGTGCTTATTTCCTCGGCCTGCAGCGTTACAGCATCCATCACCAAACGAAGACCGTTGACTGACTCATCTGACAACACACGCTCAACGGCAACAGTGTCATTGTTCTGAGATGGGCTTCTCTCAACGTCGGCGCTTTACCGTATGCAAGGACGACATAACGCCACGCATTAACTTGGCACCGGCACCCCGGTAGCCCGAGAGCATTCTTCTCTTGCAAAACAATATTCCAAAAATTGTCGATTCGCTTGCATCCCGATGCTTAGGCCTCTTTGTGCCACTTTTCTGGATTTTCTTGTACCTGATAAAGCTTGCATTCGGCAGCCAATACATTGAGCTCCTATACACCAATGAATGGCATCTGTCGTGCAGTGTGTGTTACTGCGTCGACTCTTAGCGCAGACCGTTGCATTACAGGATGCAATGCGGCCAGATCTTCCAATATTCTGTTCTGTAGACAAGAGCATCTGTAGAGGAAGACGGCTGGTGAGAAATTCGGTTATTAGTCCATGAAAGTGCGGTTTTAGCTTGGACAAAATTGGTGGTACCCTGAAAATTGTTATACTTTAGTTAAGGTTGTTCTTATTAAAATATCAAGTCACCGCAAATCCGTCGTGTGCTCGCTTGAGCAACAGCCTTCGAAAGTTGACATATTGCATGAGATTTTCTGAAGTCTATTTTGATCGTTCTGATTCCGCATTGGTGAAAGAGTGGCGCGTACGTAAATCATCTGACGTCAACCAAGAAGCGTTAACAATTTTTGTTAAGGGGGGTTTTAGTGCTCTTCGAGTTCATCATAAGAACTGTATACAAAACTAGCACCGCTAGGTTGAGAAATACCGTACTTTCCTAGTGTAAGTGGCATGCTTCATTTTATGGTTACAGCATAAACAGATAAAGCTTATTTGACATGTTCAATTTTTTGATTTTAAAGCATGTCCTGCAGAAACAATTTTGATAAAAAATATGGGCCATGAATTTCTGGTTAACGAAAATTTGGGTCACGGGATGTTCAACGTTGAGACACTTTAAAGATATGCTTTATTGAATTTTGGCCTACATTAAATTTAGATATCTATTTATTCAAAGAGCAATTATGAATCAGGCTCTCTTACAGATGATATTCATTCCATTCTGCTGCAATACAGAGGAAGCATATTTTGAGATAGTGCACTATCAGTGATATTACAGGGCGTCGACAATCCGGGAATTCGAGAACGACTATTGAAAACCGGGGAAAACCCTTGAAAATGGTCATGAGCCCTTGAAATTCTTAGGGAGTCCTGAAAATTACACAGTTCAAACAAATGTAGCTGGATAAAATGAAAAATTGAGCGAAATGGCTTTTCATGTATTCAACATTACTTCAATAATTAAAGTACGAGTATACTGCATAATGACAATAATGTACTGGTCTTATTGCAGGTATGGAATTCATTTTCAGCAATTTTTTCCAAACTATTTTCAAGGATATTGCATTATTCTTCAAAACGAACGTGATGTCTATCGTCATTCTATAAAACGTCTAGAATGCCATCTTGCCATTATTGATGTGTACTGTAATTGTACAATGCACATGTTATTGGGTGGATGGGAAGCATCATCTTGATGACTTTCCGAAGGTTGCAAGTCAAGTCAATTTTGTAAATCTTATGCAGATATCTATGAATAGGCCTAGTGTCAATAAGAAATTTTTCGAAATGTTCAAAGCTGTTAAGGAAGGATTGTCCCTTATGGACATCGGTACATGTTCTTTACACGCAGTCTGCGGTGCTTTGAAAACGGCTGATAACAAAGTTTGGAACATTGGAACAGAGACACACCAGCACGACGATCTCAGGTTTTGGAGATAAATGACAACAAATACATGGAATTTCTTTTGAAATTCGCTGCGACACGTTGGGTCCAAAATGCAAACGTTGCAGAACGAATTCTTGAAATAGTGCCTTATCTGAGAGTATTTTGTGACCACTTCAAAGGGGTGCTCAGAAGCCACGAGTAAGTCATATGGAGCAATGAAACAACGTTTGTGCGACAAGTTACTGTTAGCAGAACTCGCCTTTTTGCGTTCATTGATAGAAAATTGGAAACATTTTCACCACATGCCAAACAGATTTTCCAATGGTACCCTTTCTATATACTGATGTTGCAGCTCTGTACATTACTGTGGCCTCAAGAACTTTCGAATCTCAAATTCTTATGAAATCGGCTAAAGAAATCGTGAGTACGAACCCAACTGATATCACGATCCAAAAATCGCGACGTGATGTTGGATTTTTGTTTCGATTTCGGGTTTTCTGTTAAAAGTGAGTTGGGAAAGATCAATGATCTAACGAAAGATGATAAACTGAACTTCAGGAAGGAGTACATCATCACCTTCGTTGTTTCATTACTACAGCACTTGAAGGAAGTAACTCCAGTTAATTCCCGACTTAAGAGAGGTTTGTCAATTTTTGATCCGAACATTTTCAAAGAAAACTAACCTTCTACGACAAAATTCTGTTTTGGAAGTTGTTTCTCTTGGTTGGCTTTCAGGCCAAAAGGCTGATGTCGTAAAAGATGACTTCATCAAATTCGTAAATATTCCTTCTGTTCTTGAATCAGCTACGGCATATCGTCGTGATCAGCGTCTTGATTCTTTTCTTCTTCCTCTGATGCAAAAAAAATGGTGTGAGTGATCTTATGGCGACGTTAGTCAGACAGATGTTGGTCTTATCTCATGGACAGGCCACAATTGAGCGTGGCTTCAATGTCAATAAGGAACTTTTGCTGGAAAATCAACACGATCATCGGTGATGGCACATAGAATTGTGTATGATGCAATTCGTGTGACTTAGAAAGACAATCGAAATATCATCTAAAATATTGATGTATGCTCGTCACGCACGTACACCATACAGTCAAGCACAAACAGACAGAAAATCAGAGAAAGTTGCAAAGTCGCAGAAGACTTTGACGAAGAAACGTTTGCAATTAGAAATTAGGGAGATAGAGGAGGAAAAGAAAAAACTAAGAATCGAATTATAGAGCAGAAGACCACTGAGCTCAATGCTCAGATTGCTGACATATCAAATAAACTGAAATAGTGAGTGAGTGCGTACTTCAGGTTACGTGAGACTGTAATATTTGTCTAGTTACTATTTCCATCATTGCATAAACATTTTACATTAATATACAGTTTCTAGAGTCAATGAAGAACCTAGAAGTGTAATAACAGTCGTTTTTGAGCACAATTATTTCTTTTGTCACATTATTGATCATGAGAAGTATTTTCTTTCCGTTCTGTTTGTTCAATTCGTTTTCTCAATCATCAACATGATTTGCGAATCACAGTAAATTCAGTGAAATCAGTGTAGGCCCCATGTATTCGCTTTGTTTGAATTGCTAAACCAGTAATTGAAAAAGTGTAACCCCAATAACCAATTGTTTTTTATGAAAAACAATTACATTTTTGTTCCCGGTATAGTTTTCTGTGCGTTGTATTAACAGACGTGTGAAACAAAGCATTTAACTTTGGTGTTAATTTTGGTAAACCACAAAAGTAGTTGACAGTTAAATCACAAATGTGAATTTACATAAAATTGAGCCTAGTCCCGCATTGAGGATCTTTTTGGGACAAACATGTACATGGAATTTGCACATGGGAAGTCCGAACTATCCTAAGTATATATGTAGGCTAAATATGTAGCTGATTTCCAATTTGACACATGAGTATGGACATCGATGACAAGAGTTTCTCAGTACCATTGTAAATAGAGAAGTTTTGTGAATATATTAGATACGTAACTTCTAATATTTATCAAGAAGTTGTAAGGCAAATTTAATACCCCTTGAAAAATATTGCTGATATCCGGAAAAAATACGGGAAAATCGAAAGTCTGTCGACACCGTGTATTAAGGCTAAACATATCCATGTTTATTATTGGAGTAGACATGATGCATGTAATTCTCATATTGCTGTTACTTGAGATTTGCCATTATTAATAGTAGGCCTTCTATTTAAGTGTTTTGCTCTTCATTGGTTGCCAGCTGGTTTTCAATGTGCGTTGCTCCTCAATGATGAAGTCTATACCTAGCCATTTCTATTTTGGTGTGATGATTGTTAATTACCATTCACCACTAACACTGTCGCCAGCTTGAGAGAAATTTCTGAGACGATTAACATAGCGAAGAAAGTTTGCCGCAATGCGAATAGTTGGTAAAGATAAGTTAGAAGCTTATATAGTACCAACTTGCCTATAAATTTCGAAAGTGTGCAGAACGCTCAATAATTTGATTACAAAGATTTTTTAAGGGCATTAGATTTTTTAGGATTTTAGATTCATGAGGGTAATCGGATGCTTAATACTGGTACCTCTGTTTGGCAGGTGTACGAAAAAGTGAAGGGAGACAGCCGCGTGATGATGACCAATTGGTTACCCAATGCTTATCCAGATAGTTCCACAGATGCAGTACTTTGACCATCAAATCCTTGATCTATTCAAGCTTCAACAAAAAAACAAGTCCTCCTATAAGGATCACAGATTCCACGCCTTTTCAATTAGAAAATCGTGGAGTTTATTGCATGTTATCGCAAGTCAGCGCATGTAAATCTCCGGTATCTGATAACTTTCCGTCCAAAGTTTGATATTTTCTTGCTGCAAAAATTGTGCTACCTCTCACTGCCATTATCACTTACTGTATTTAGGAAGTCTGATTTACCGGTCATATGTATGTGGAAAACGGATAATGTTATGCCATTACCCAGAACGTCTCCTCCCAACTTAAAAATCAATGCGACCGAAGTCGCTGTTACCAATACTAGAGCATCTTTATGAAAAGCTATGATGAACCGAATCAAAGGTGAATTTCTGTCGAAGTTTGACAATTGTCAGTAAGGATACGAGCCTAGCGGCTCTACTGCTTGCGCATTAATTGATCTTAATGACTATTTGAGACAAGAAACTTTGACAGACGTGTTGCAGCCTGCTATCTATTACCTCTAACAGATCATAGAAATTATATTTTGAGAATTCGTTTGATTTCGAGACATCAATTTTTTCATGCTGATTATTTGTGAATACTTTATTGCCTCTCCTTCTGTCGGCCACTGATGGTCCGTTTTGAGGCTCATTTACTGTAATAAAATTTCGCTGACCAGTAAAGTGATTGATCATCATTGGCTCGTTGGCAGCTGTCCATTTGCTTATCGATAACGTTTTATAGTTTGTTCGGCGCCGCTCAGTTAGCGCCCTGCTGCGATACTGACCATGGATTCCTTTATAGTAGTGGCCACTACTATTAAGGAATCCATGTACTGACCGTTTGCTGATGACGGATGTTTCGGGTTGCTGAGAGATTTGAAGTGAGAAAGTCGTTCAACATATAGTGTTTGTCGGTCTGCTTGAATTATCTTGCGTTGCCGTGATTGACTCTGATTGCATGAGCGTGTGTGTCATTAGCGGTCCAAAAATGTCCAATCTTTGATATCTCTCCTAATATTGAGACTTTCTATCTATGAACTTCATCCCCATCTGTATTGGCTTGCTCAGAGGACTGAGTAATCTCTCTGTCCGAGCAGTTGACCGATAGTCTCAAAGCACACACGACCAGCCTAGTTTTTTTGACAGCGAGTTAAGTCAGGGATATCTATTTAACGAACCTCAAAGAACGCTCTGTAGCAACCTTTTAAAAAACTTTGACCATGTTCCGCATGATCTACTCATTGAGAAGACTTACTTACTTATTGATCCATAATAATTTTAGTGACTTCACCATCACGTTCGTTCAAAACTATCTTCAGAACAAAAGGTTTCAAGTTAACTGGAAGGAGAAGAGAAGCAATTTTTCTGATGTTCCTAGTGGCTTTCCTCAGTTATCATCCCCTGGTTCAATGATATTCTAATATTTCGTTGCGGATCTGGCAGTTGATATTTTTTGCGACGGCAATTACTCTATCGGGACATGTTATCCAGCATTAATTACTCAAACAAGGAAATTGTCGATAGGACTAAGCGAAATCATATGGAAATAAAGGAAGAAAAATGCCAGCAAATGATTATTACACGATCAAAAACGCTTAGTGCTAGCCAATTTATTGTCTCTGGTATACCTTTGAATGAACAATCAAAGATTCTTGAAGTGACGTTTTCCGAAAATTTGAGGTGGAATCGACATATCAACCAAATTTCCAAGAAAGCCTCTTCTAGATTGTATGTCTCCCGTCAGAACCCCTGAAAATCGTTTACCAAGCCTGTGTCAGAAGTCTTCTGGAGTATAGTGGGCCCGTATTTTGTGAATTGCCAAATGAATTGATCAGTCAGTTTGAGCAAATTCAAAGCAGAGCCCATATTATTTGCAATACTCGCCATTGTGAATGTCCAATTTTTTGCCCTTTGAGTATCGAAGAAAAACGATTGGCTTTACGTTGTTACAGAAATTGTCGAGCAACATTGATAATCCCTTCGATCATCTCCTTCCACCTAGAATGCTTTACACCAAGAAAATTTGTCTTCCTATGGCAAGGTCAGCACTACACAACTCATGCTTTATCTCGACAATTACCAAACTTCAGAACAGTGACTTTACTTTCTAAATACTTTCTAAATACTAAATAGTCTTTCTGATTTACTTTCTTCAGTTGTGTGTCTTTCTTGACTTTGCTCTACTTCATTGTGCTAGTGGCCACACGATTTACAGTAATGTGGCAATGTATTTCTTGATATATGCGTCTTTTATTATAATTATTATTTTTTCCATATGTCACTAAAACAATACACCGCAGATAATCAAGTACCAATTATGGATATCGATGCATGTCGGTCTGCATGTATGGATGATATTATAGAGTTTGAATTTATCGATATCGAATGAAAATGTGAGGGCGCTTGGTACAAGTCGCGTCATATTCACGCAATAGTATCAAGCGCCCTTATTAGTGTTATTAAGTATGTTAAAGAAATGCCTCTTTCGTTTTCAGTTTACAGTCAGTAACTCAATAAACTCATGCTTATAACCAATATGTCGCAATTTCTCCATTGGAAATAAATGGGGTTTTCAATCCAAGCAATGTATGAAAGAAAAGTATGTATGCAGTGTGCAGTATATAGTGCAATGTATGCAGTTTTGTAGCAGTCAGGTGTACAATGCTATGTAATGGCTTCAGGTACGACCTCGTTCTCTTCACTCCGTGCGGACTCTCGAACTACTCTTCTTTCCATTAACATACCTGTGTACGCCTCCGATTTTCCCAGAAGTTGTACGATTTTTCGGGTTTTTTCGGAAAATTGTGCGATTTTCGTGGAAGGATTGTACGATTTTTGAAATTTTGCGGTACATCGGTGTGCATTAATGTGTTGATAAATCATTTGTCCATCATTTCTGATATATTTGCCCTATTTGACTATTCATGCTGCGATTATTCAAGCTATCCATGCATTATCATGCATTCACTTGATGTCTTATCTGAATGCAGGCTCGTGTCTGGTGCTGGAGATGTAAAATTGACAAAAGATGGAAACGTTCTACTACATGAAATGGTAAGCATTTACTTAAAATCAATATTCAATGTAAATTTCACGTTTTCCAAATAGTAGCAATTGAGTCCGGGAAGTCCTGGAATTGCGCTGAAATATTTTCGAGCCCAGGGAAGTATCCCGTTACATATTTTTTGTTTACCCTAACATTTAGCAAGCATTTCCAGGATAACATCGAATCTGAAGTGAGCTAGAAGCGAGTATTTGATAAGCATGTGTCTGTATGACATTTGCATCCCTTCATTTGTTCTAGTTTTTGTCGATGATGCTTCTTGTCGGGAAATGACATCGTTGGGTTAGCGCAGTGCTCACACTGAAACCTGTAGTCAAAAGGATGTGGGAATAAGTAGCAATAATTGTTTTCGAAATCTCGAGCGGGTAATCAGAACACTTGTGCATGTACAGGGTGATTCCGATCTTCGCGTCACTTTTCAAGTAAGGACTACAGCTGTATCACATGTCTGGTTGTAGTGATGGTTCGTGATTTATATACTACGTTTCATGGTCTTTCAAATCGTATATTATTTATTTTCTTGTGATCTGCATTTCTGCTGATACGAGCAATTGAAATTATTTACCCATATTACAACTTTTTAAATCAATTTTAAGTACTTTTTTTAATTTTTTTTATTCCTAGTCTATTATTTAGTTATTTTATTTTACTATTTAAGTTCTTTTTTTCATTTGATTTCGAAAAACATTTCATATCCAAAAAAACTTTATTATAAGTGACAGGTATGCAGTAACGCAAAATTAACTCACAAGAACTGTTCAAAGTGACCACCACCATTCTCAGAGCACAACTCGCATCGGCGCAAGAATGACCTGTACGAAGATCGCATCATCTCGACCTCCACGCTATCGAGTAAGCTCTTAAGTCTTTCTCGTAAAGCTTCAAGAGTACGAGGACGTGGATCTCTGTATAGTTTGTCACGAATATAGCCCCAAAGCCAGAAATCGTTTACTGCTAAATCAGGGCTTCTTGGTGACTAGTGTATCGGCCCACCACGACCAATCCATCGGTTCTTCTGATAAAATTGACGTCGATTTCGTCTATCACTTAGTAGCGGCTTAACTTTGTCTTCAAGGATAGACTGGTAGCGCTGTCCATTCATTGTTTCTTTTTGCAAGGTAAGTGATGCTGTGGTGTGGTGATATCATTGCCCAGCAAGTGATGGAAGCAGACTTTAATGGTTTCACGATAACAACGTGAGGATTTTCTTCCGCGTAGATGAAGGCGTAGTGAAGGTTCACAGATCCATTCAAGTGAAACGTTGCTTCATCGGAGAAAACGATATTTCCAACGAAATTACTGTCGCGCTGCTGATGTTGAAGGATAAGGTTAGAAAACTGGAGTCTTTGAACTTTATCGTCGTCCGAGATCTCTTGCACGCGGGTAAACTTCCAAGCTCTCAAATCTTCATCTTTCAACACTCTGTTCACCGACGATTGTGAAACGCTGCAGAGCTGAGCTGCCTTTCGTTGCGAAAGTGTTGGATCATCACCATAGGCCTCGACTATTTCGTCTCGTTTGTTGTCGGAAAGCCGTCGATCTGAATGGTCACCGACTCTTGCATTTTCGTTGAGAGATAGCGAGGTTTTAAAACGCTTTGCCCACCCAATTAAGGTTGTGCGTGGTGGAGCTTCTTTCTTAGAATCTACACGAAATCGTCGCCTTGCATCTTCAGGATATGAAGAGATGGTATAGGCCACAGCCGTCGCAATTTCTTCATTCGTGAAGCCAGGATAGCTAATTGCTGTCAAGTGTTGATAGTAAATAAATTTCAGCCAGTTTAATACCGTCTACACTGAAAAGTCAATCTCAATTAACTTTGCATGGTGTCGCTCAAAGCAAGCAATTATTAGATATCTATGCTGAATGCGGCTGATGATATTGATTGTTGCGATGTTCCTGTCATAGATATTGATTTAAAAAGTTGTAATATGGGTAAATAATTTCAATTGCTCGTATCAGCAGAAATGCAGATCACAAGAAAATAAATAATATACGATTTGAAAGACCATGAAACGTAGTATATAAATCATGAACCATCACTACAACCAGATATGTGATACAGCTGTAGTCCTTACTTGAAAAGTGACGCGAAGATCGGAATCACCCTGTATATGTTTGTGAATGAGATGATGTGCCGAATATGCGGTACATGAATGTTGCTCGTGACTGCCCCATTGGCCAAGTCATTCGATTGTGGTGTAAAGCGCGCAACAATTATTCGTCGCATTACCGAACCTCTGAAGCTAGTGAACAGGTTACAAAGTTCTCTTTAGGATGATGTTGGCGAGTTAGGATCTGTCAGTTCATTGGCAGATGTACGAGTTTGTGACACGATCGATCTTGCTCTTTTACTTTTACATTTCAATTATTTGTTGTAATTTAAAATTTGGCCGATGCAACCTCTCATAGTTATAAAATCTGCCTGATCTTTCAATATCGCTTTTTTGTCCATTCTAATGCGGTTGTTTCTTAAGTAGTGAAGTTTTTAATTGAAAACGTTATGGAAATAGTGAAAGTCTAATTGTAATTGCAAAAATAGTGACGGTTCGTACACTATCAAGTTGAGTATATCTAAATAATTATATTGACTACACAAGCTGTTTTTGCCACCATTTGGCACCGCAGAAAAGTGAAATAGGCAGCATTTCTATGAAAGCATGTATTGGTTTATCAAGTAAACAGTCTATCCTAATTTCTCTAAAATAAAAATTATATAAATGTCTATAATAATATATAATATATTAAAAAATATAAGTTAAATAAGTCTAGACTTATTTCTCCCTATCTCGCTCAAAATAAGTCATCGTCCAAATTTTGTGCTCTTAATTCTGGGCAACATCAAATAAATGAATTTTAAAACGTTTTGTCTGTGTGATTTCTAAATTCTAAGATGTAGATGTGACCGCCAATATTTCAACATAGTAGGTAATCTTATCTCACACTTTCCGAATAACCCTATCCCGAAGTGTGATATTGCCACTTTGCTAATTGTAAAGACAAAGCAAGTGGCAATTGTAAATCACAAATCAAGAGATGGACAGATTGAAAGTAGATGTCTTGGGCTTGACAGAAACAAGATGGTCAGACGGTGGATCCGGATCGACATCAGCTTGAAGTTGACTTCTTGTTGAATCTGGGGTGCGCTGAGAGGCTTAAGGATCATATCCCAATGAGTGACTGAACAATAATTGTGAAACTATGTGGGGAATCCTCTGATCTGATGAACATAATCCAAATGTAAATGCATGCTACTATGACGACGAGATAGTAGAGGCGGTATATGAAGATACCAGCCCCCTCATTCAAGAGACATCACTTGTGTCATGCGGACTTGAATGTACAGATCATCTGAGATGGCTTGAAGAAAAACACACTCAGACTACATTGTGTTTCCTATAAGATTCAGAAATGGGATGATAAGCGCACGAGCGTGCGCGGGTCCTGACTGCTAGTCAGACCGCAAACTACTGGTGATGACCATGAAAATCAAACTGAAAAAAATGGAAAGGCCTGCACGCACAACAAGATCGATCAACCTCGAAACTGGAACGGGCATGACAGATCAAAGTGCCGAAGAGGAATTGGAAAAAATCAACTAGGTGCTGATTAAGTCAGCCGAAATCCCAGTCGAAAAAGATAGAAGAAAAATATGTACTAAAAATAGGTGCAAGCAGGATTAGAAATAGATATGCTTACATAATTAGACGGACTATGACATGCTAAAAGAGGATTTAAATTGGTTTCTAAAAAATTCTCTGTCTATCCGCTAAGCATAATCGTAAACTCATCCTTACTGCATGAGTTAGATTATGCAAGCAACTCATATATGCAATTGGACCTCATCTCTTGCATCAGACCTTACATTTTACCAACGTTTTTCATTTAAATGTTAAATTGTGTCGCTTATATTGCGGTAGCATACCCTGGTTATTGGCGATGATTCGATGAATCTGTAGAGATGTGTAGTGAAATCTACGTCATGGTTGCTCACACCTGGGGCCTATTTCACGAAACTTCATCAGTTACCAGTTTACCAGTGACCCGAGGACAATCACCAGTTCGGATATTTTCCATTTCACGAACAACTGGTTATTGTCCTAGGGTCACTGGTAAACTGGTAAATCTATTGTAGCGTCACAATCATCAATGTATGAAGATGTATGAGATCATCTGCGCTATATATGACCCATTTAATCCTCACGAGATCGTCAGCATATGACAAAGACCAATGAGAAGCCAGTGCAGCAGTAGTAACTTCAACAGGGAAATGCAAGCTTCTTAATGACGCAATTTTTTTATACCATGTAAATTTCCTGCACCTACTCATTAAATAGCAAGACTCAATGCATTACAGACGCATAAACTCCTATGTACGTCATCTGTACTCTTCAATAAAAATATATTGACCATAAAAATACATCAATCATATGATAAAGTCAATGCCATAATTGTAACTTATTTGTGACTTTGACTTTTCTATCAATATCGGAGGACGGTTCCCGTTGATGTCGGATTATCAATCATAATATATTTATTCAGACTAGATTTTACTAATTAGCCTATAGATAAATCAAGGGAAAATTTAGACAATGGACCCATTACAATAAATTTGCGGTCCAGACATCATTACCTGATTGAAGAATGAATTAAAATCAAGAAAAGTTTTGAAGTTTTGTGGCTTCATTGAAAAATGTTAATCAAAATTTGAACAAAATAGTTGCATTTTATTGTAGCAAACAACGGAATGTATGTAGTAAGAAAGAGGTTTCAGATTCGACATTGTTCTATAAGTTCAGGCATGACCGTATGCAAATGAGCTGATGAGTTCATTTCTGCGATCTTAGTTGGAAATGATGCGATTCTGATCTTCGTTGTCAATGAATCCCACCTCCTCATCCCCCTGAATTTGGGGAGTTTCAAATTGCGATTCACCAGTACCGTCATTAGTTATTGAACCTTCCTTTATAATAGACAGATTATGTAGCTCAACACATGCATTCACAATTTCCGCCGCGTAGGTTGGTGTTTTGACACTAAGTCGATTCAAACAAGGAAATCGCATTTTAAGGATCCCAATTATTCTTTCTATGATGCAACGAGTTTTCCTATGAGAAATATTGAAATCATTGACTACCGTCGACAAGTTATCGCCAAGAACTGGTGGAATCAACCATGGTAGACAGGGATATATCGAATCACCAAGAATAACGCTCCCAGGAAATGGTCGATATTTAAACACTTCAAATTCATGATAAAGTTGTGAATTCTTTATGACCCGCGCTTGCCTGGCCAACAGACATTGCAATATGAAATTTTATAGTCTGGAGCACCAACTAACATAACATTGAGTGAATGATTTCCGTGACGATCAACAAATTGTTCTTCTTTGTCACTTGGTCGTATGATGTTAACAAGTGTTCCATCAACTACACCACACACCGCCGGCATACCTGCTATTTGGTAGAAAAGAGATCGTGTTGTAGTAAAATCTGAAGGAAATTTCACAAAGCGAGGGAATAGAACTGTATTTATTGCATTGGTGACTGCCTGCACAGATCGGCAAACACTGGACTCAGACGGTCCATGAGCATCGCGTATGATATGGTAAAATCCATTGGTGGCATAGAAACGCAAAGCTGTAAGTATTTGCTCGCGTGCTGTAAAAGCGGAGCTTCGAAGTGTGGGATGATTCAGAGAAGGTCCAATCATTTCTTCCAGGAAATTCACAGCTGAAAGTCTCTTTCTGTACCGTTAATGGAAGAATAATTCGTCTTCTTCGAAGAAATTTCTATCCACGAAAAGTCGATTTCTTCGCCTACTTTCGTCATCATTCAATAGATTATACATCGTCCAAAAATCCATCACGCATGTGATAAAATAAAGCTGACAAGTCACTTTCACTCTATAAAGGAGTAGACTGGGTTTGAATGCGTGACTTTGATTCACTATCCTATGTTTACGCCTTTATTGAGCTCCGTCACCTAATGAAACAGTCACGGCTCGCTATGATGCTCTCTGCTTGCATTTGCGGATTCTAGGCCAATCACACAAGTGTATCGGTCGGTGAGAACAATGAAAAAGTGATGACGCACTCTGACCTTGGTTTGTGATGATCTGATTGCTGCAACAAGAACGATATAAAGTGAGCGCTTACATTGAGATAACAGATTCGAATAAATTGAAGTTGTCCTGAAATGGCATCGCACGACCTTAAGGTTTTGTTTTTAAAAGAAATTTTTGAACGAAAATCTGTGATATTCGTAAGTTTTAGAGATTTTCCAACTGGGAAGGAGAAGAAACGGAAAGCATGGACGGATATCAGAGACATAATGGCAGCAAATGGTTTTGCGAGAGATTTGGACTACTTCCGCGATATGTGGAAAACCTTCGAAAGTCCACCATGAAGAAGATCGACAATAGGAGGAAGACGGGTAGTGGAGGAGGTTCTACCTGCAAGATAAATGAAATGGATAATTTGGTGATACCTATTTTGGGAGAAGACAGCCCAGCCATTAAGGGTCTTGATGTTGCTGAGAGTAAAATCAGACCGTCCAAAGACCCTGAAATACTAGAGGAAGAAAGTCAAACATACGTGGTGTGATCCAAAATGTCCCGGACTAACCTACTTGCAGATAACCTGTGATAACGAATACTACTTCAGATGTAAATTTAGGTCTTTAAGGCATGAGAAATATGGTCGCCGAAATTTTTCCGGTCAGTTTTCTATTTTTTCAAAATTTTCAAACATTTTTGTCTGAATTTCAAGATTTTCCTATAAATTCTAACGATTTAGAATTAATATATTTAGATTAACTTGACAGTTAAGCTATCACTAATAACCTGACTAATAATTAACGGAAAAACAAATGTTTTGTTCCAGAAAACAGTTTACTTTTCAATGTATGAGCCGTTAGCATTCGTCACTTTTTGCCAACGAAGTCTCAATTCACAAAAAGCTTTATGAAAAAATTCCGGTGTCAAAGAATCAAAAAACTCAGTAACTGCATCCCGCAGTTCAACTGGCGATTCAAAATGGTGTCCACGAAGATGCTTTTTGAGGAATCTAAACAGATAGAAGTCACTTGGGGCCAAGTCAGGTGAATAAGGAGGATGGCTCAATAGTTGAAATCCGTTTCTCGTTAAGGCATTGGTTGTCTCCTGCGAGGTGTGAATCGGAGCATTGTCATGAAGCAAGTAGAGGGGAATGTTTCGTGGCTTTCTTATTTTCTTCCTCGCTTCAGATAACAGATTGGAATAATATTCGCTATTGATTCTTACTCCTTTATCCGCAAAGTCAACCAGTTGGATTCCCGAAGCGTTCCAAAAGACCGTCAGCATCAACGACCGGCGATGTGATGTTCCGGATCGCATTTTCAAAGGGGCAGACTCGCCTGATTTTCGCCACTCTGCAGATTCTCGCTTACTTTGAGGCAGATACAAACTTAAAGGTGTTTCATCCTCTGTAAGGATGCAGTTCAGAAACTGATCTCCGTGCATTTCGAGGAGATCCAAATTTGACTGTGCCGCCAGAAGTCTGTTCTCCTTCATTTCAGGTGACAGAAACTTCGGTACGAAACGTGATGCCAGTTTGCGATATCCAAGTCTTTCGATGATGTCATGACAGGAGTGATAACTGATTCGCAACTCTCTTGACAACTCACGGATGGTTATCCTTCTGTGTGCTGTAATCACTTCATCGCACTGACTCGATTTCTCTTCCGGAATCTCCTGCGGCCGACCAACAGTTGAAAAATCTTGCTCCACAGATTGTCTTCCGCGTTTAAATTCGCTTATCCAGAAATAAGCAGTAGTTCTCGATGGAGCTTTGCTTCCATATGCCAGGCTTAATTCCTTTAGAATGTCACCATTAGCGAAGCCGCGGATCAGGAGGTATCGTATCACACTGCGATATTCGACTGAAGACACGCTTGTCACATCCATCATGAAAACTGATAGAACAAAGAACCATCGTTGACACGGATTTCTTAATGAATGCGTGCTGAATGAACTTCACTGATTGATATCGTAACACATGAAGCAATTAACAAAAGACGTGCAATATTCATGGCAAAGATATCCGTCAAATAAGGTACAAATCAAAATCAATCTAACTATAACAATAAGACAAATCGGATCTCGATCAATTCAGAAAATACAGAAATTCATGTTAAAATGTAAAAATATTTTTTAAAAATAGAAAACTGACCGGAAAAATTTCGGCGACCATATTTCTCATGCCTTAAAGACCTAAATTTACATCTGAAGTAGTATTCGTTATCACAGGTTATCTGCAAGTAGGTTAGTCCGGGACATTTTGGATCACACCACGTACATGTTAATAGGAGAGCCAACAAGATGTAACAATGCCAATGAAGATGAACAGCCATCCATTTTGTCGTTGACCCCTCAAGCCAAACCGAAAAAAAGAAGGATTGAATCGGAGAAGGGGGAGCTACTGTTAGAAAATCTGCGACTTCGAAACAAGAAGTTGAAGTTGGAAATAATGCAACTGGAAATCCAACTTGGTGTTGACTCTTCCTCTATTTGACGTTTTTATACCATGTTTTTGATGTTTTCATTTAAGAAGAAAGCATTTAAAATATATCAATTTGTACAACATGCGAAATTTCTTTTCAGACTATAGTTTAGACTGTACGCTTAAAAAACGTATTTAATAATCAAGCGCTAGAAAATACCGGTAGGAGCCTGCTTACCAAAGTCAGAAATATCCTGAGTAATTTCTATTTGAGACTTACTTTATTGACAGTGTTTTTCATCACTTATGCTACAACAGACAAACCAGAAAAGATATTTGATAGGCCTTAAATAACTACTAGTATGTTTAGAAAAACGTATCAACAAAATATTTATGCTTCTAACAGACTTTACTTCTCAGAAACATTGATAGCATCATTTGTTGGTTAAGTGCCACCCTGCCCGAGAGATGGATAAAATTTGTGACAGAATTTAACATTGAAATCTATCTGTTACCAGCTCACCAGCGGTTCGTGAAACTCATTTTACCAGCTGATCAAGTTATCAGTAGATTGCTCTGGTTTTCTTGTCAGTTACCAGCGTTTCGTGAAATCCATTTTTGTCAACCAGTACAAATCTACTGATAATGACCAGTTACCAGTGTTTCGTGAAATAGGCCCCTGGTCTACACAATAATTTCTTTATATTATTCGTCTTATGCGACATAGCTCTTCCACTCTGAATCATTCTACAAATCCTTGTTTGTCGAGAGAATCTAAAAAGTCCAGTCAGTTGAAAAATGTGTTACATTGTTCTACTTCAACATTTTATCTGTAACACAATCATAAGTGAACAGGTGTAGACAGACCACCATAGTGTACTTTTAGATTCTTGTGTAACAATTGATTTTGCTTTATGTTATTGACTGCTTCGAATACAAATCTTTTTTCAGCAAATTCAACATCCGACAGCGTCCCTTATTGCTAGGGTTGCTACTGCTCAAGATGACATCACTGGTGATGGAACAACTTCGAATGTCCTGCTTATCGCCGAATTGCTGAAACAAGCTGATCTTTACATTTCGGAGGTAATTTTTTACTATTTTTGCATTAATCCGAGATGCAACTTCGATTCGATTTTAATCAGGACGGACCCGAATAATTATAGCCTTACAATGCCAGGTACTTCCAGTTAGAGAAACCCAAATTAGGTCTATCTATGTTTATCATATTATTGATACTTTTCAACACACTGAAAATTACCGAAGATTCTATTCTAAAACTCTTCTAAAAAGTTAATCACACATTTGATTAAAAACAAAATACATGTATACAGGCCTGTGATTACTCCTCAAATTCCTCAGATTCCTCAAATTTGTTTATTGCTCCTCAAATATAGCTAAATTATGAGACATTCCTCAAATATGACACACTACAGACTAAATGTAGGATAATGTATTGTTTTTTGGCGAATGGCGATGATATATAAACTTCCAAAGAAGAAGCTGAGATAGAATCCTATAATATGTACCCTACATCCATGCTGCTAATCATGAATCATTCATGATTTATTACCTTTATTTTTCTTTTCTCATGATTTATAACTTAATAATTTTTCTCTTACACACCTGGTAGATTTTAGATAGCGTAATCCCGCTGTCCTAGCTAGATCTGATCTTTTGATTGGAAACAGACCTGTCCTTTTCTCATCTGAATGGGCAGACTGTTAAATAGAATCTTTTCAATATATAAGTGATAACCATAATTTTGAACAGATCGACTTACTCACCAATTCATTCCACATGAGAAGAGGAGAACCGTTGTTGTCCTTCAAGTATTTTTAAATTTCTAGACATCTTAGGATATAATGATTTTCTTTTAGCCTTGTCATATTTAGCATATCAAAAATTAGCTAGTTGTTTGCTTGTTTTTTTTATTTTGTTACCTTGACGCATTTTGTTACGTTGAATTGATCTTGTTTCATGTCGTTTTCTTTTCTGCAAGCTACAGGGCTGCGTCATAAGTCATCTCTGACTTATTTTGCTAAGCAGAGAAGTTGTTCGAAGTTATTGTCTGTCGAACTCACTCATTTAATACTTTCACGCATTTAATGAGTAAAACACAGCTATCAACCTACAGAAATTGTATATTTGAACACTGCAAGCAATTTTTTTTACTTCTAGCTTCATAATATTACTTAGAATTCCAACAATAAAATGCATATTCAATTATTTTCATTAATTATCTTGACCTTTGTCACAACCTTTATATGTTTCTGCGACTACATGGCTGCTAAATGCATGCCTGTACTTCTTAAAGAACTTAAGGATATCGATCTTCTATATCCATTATATTATAACATGTTGGTAGCCCAGCCCACCTGGATTTCTGTGCTCTTATCAACTGAAGCGTTTGTTTCACTCACTCTCTTCCATTTTATTTCCGCTGAACTTGAACACATCCGACGGGGTAAAGCGGATAGTCCCTAAATTTAGTGTCTACATGCCTCCTGGTCACTAGCGTGCGAGGGTTGGAAGCGTATGAAGCTCTGCTATCTCATGAGTCTTTTTGCAGCTACATTTGCCAGGGTCTGCCGACCGACATTTATCCTGGATGAATTATTCACGTATAGATCGTTTTCATAATTTGCTGAACACAGGTTGGTGTGAAACTAGTGCACACGCTGCTTATCGTTGCATGCGAAATTCAGATTAATTAAGACATTGAACCACATAGTACTGGGTTGGTAGATTTTCAACCTGGGTCTACTGCAAGATGTGGATGTCAATATCTCTGCGCAAGTTCATGCGAATAGAGGTGATAATCTTTCACTCTTTGCCTGTATGAGACCAACAACTCAACTGGCAAGCCTGTTCCCGACACTTGTTTTGTGTTGTATGAGAGAATTCATGTTCATTTGAATGTAGATCGGAGCGATGTGATCAAAGCGCTAACAAGTAAACAAAACCCACCAAAACTTATGCAGTATAAAGTAATATTAATAAATTAGTGTGTAATGTGGCGTATCCCTCATAATAGATTACTGACTTTTTTAAGTCACAAGCATTCCGTCAACGATTTTAAGCTTTCTATACTTATGGGTTACTCTCCTCCCAAATTTGTCTAAAATCCGTAAAAATTAATCGTTACAAAGCCCCAGATGCATGTAGTTGAGGATATATCCTACATTCAAAAAATTACAGTATACAAATCTGACAAGCACCATTGAATTGGAGACGATAGCGTGGAACAGAGCGATATCAGCAGCTTGATCTGACATCCTCTGTTCGACACATTCTAAGCAGACAATACTTGAGGCAACAAATTAATTTCGTAACAACGCGGGAAGTGATTATGACCAAGTCAGTATTCCTTTGCAATATACACAACTTCAAAAAGTGTGGTAGAGTGTGGTGTGGTCAAGCCTGGGGTTACCTTGTTCGTTGTGACTTTCATGATTTGAAGTTTGGCCCAAAATCCGTGCTAAAATTTGCAGTTTTTCTTGCAATTATCATATTAGGCTCCGTTTCCATTCCTCAAATTTTTCACAAAAAATCCTCAATTTTTTTCATAGGCTAATCACAGGCCTGCCACCCTACAATTTTTACCAAACTTGCAAAAATATGGTTCAGCAATTCAGTATAGCATTTTACTGCATTTATCATGGTACAATAGCAAAATCTTATTCAAAAAAGCTTAATATAAGAGATACTGTCACTATTGGTGGCACTCAATTTTTTTCATATGCTAATCACAGGCCTGTGTATATTTTCTTTCGATAATTGCAGATTCAACGAAATTTCATAATTACTCTTGCGCAGATTAGTGAATTACAGTTGTTCTTCAGCGTCACCGTCTTTTACAGCAAGAAATAATCGTGGAATGTAATGGATCTCCAGGGTGGCGGCCAAGCCCGGGCATATTCATGACTTAATAAATGTTTCGTTTCCATATGACAGTGCCAATGATGCGTATGAGGCGATGGCATTGTGTCGTTGATCAATTCAAAAGAGAAATCTCTATTGCACGACCGCTACGTTTATTGCAAAATGAATTCACCCGACGCGTTTCGTTTACACAGACTATGTCAAGGGTAACATATTTCGCTTATCGCTAATGATGAAGTTTTGCAAATGAGTGCTAAACTTCCACTGCTTCCAAATGTCGGGGTCGCTAGTTTATGGAACAATCTGGAGCTTCTTCCAGCGGCAAAGATTTTGTTCTCTACTGCGGTCACGAGAATACTAGAAACGCGGGAAGTATATCAATATTTATACATCAAGCATACCAGCATAAGTAAATGTTGCTAGCTTATACCATATGCGCAAAAGGGCCTAGCTATTTCATACCTGGACGCATGTGTTTAACCGCGATATACATACATGTACAATATGCATTTCTTAACAAAGTAAACCGAAATACTAATCGACGGTCAAATAATATCTTTCAAGAGTGCAGGATTGCCAAATAGCCTATTGAAAATTTGATGACATTAACAGTACTAAGCCTATTGTTTTTGATAGTAATCAGAGCCATAAATGTTTTTTGATTAATTAAACTAAATTAGGCTTACATAATATGTAGATTAATTATTACTAATATATTATATTAGTAGTAGTCACATATTAGTAAAGATAGTCAAATTTATCTGCTTAACTATTTTTTGAAGGTGATCAGCACATGTGATCACTCCCTTATTCAGTGGCTTGTACAGGGTGTCCGCGCCCCCTGGAAAATGAATTTTATCCTGGAAAATGAAATTTTACCCTGGAAATCCTGGAAAAGTCCAGTAAATTTTGAGACTAATTAAAACACTAATTGCAAGTTGTTGAAGTCATACTCTATGGTTGAAGTGTTTTCTATTTTTCCAGATTTTATTCTTCATATCTCTTCTTATTTGTTGCAATTATAGCCTTCATTCGCATACAATTTTTTTGTTTTTAGAATATTTCAGTGACTGCAATCTCCTATCATAACTTACGAGTATACAACATGAATGAGATTGAACTGCGTGGTATGGTTAACTATGAACTGTTGTCGAAGTCTTAATCGTTGTACAGTATGGTGAATTAGTAGCTGTGAATTCCCTCACAAACGCTGCGCGGTATGGTGAACTAGAAGTTGTAAATTCCCTCATTAACGTTGTGCGGAATGGCGAACTAAGGTATGGGGAACGAGGAGCTGTAAACTCTCTCATTAACGTCGTGTGGAATGGTGGACTATGAGCCGTAGACTCCCTCATTAACGTCGTGTGGTATTTTGGAACCAGGAGCCGTAATCTAGGATTAATGATATTACACACTTGATTGGCGTGTGGCAGCATCTACTGACGCAAAATGGTGCTAAACATGTAAACTTCATTTAGGCACCAGGCTTGTTCCGAATGATCCGAGGCTAATATCGAATATTTTCAAACACATTTCAAATAGGTTTTCAATATGAAGATATATTATCCCCGACACGTCATGTGCCAATGAGCTTTCCTCGGTCAATTCTTCTCTGTGTCATTCTCTTAAACTGATTTTGATTACTCTCATGCATATGCAGCACATCAGCCATTATGTTCCTCTTTCTGGCTCTTGGTCTTCCACCTTCCGCGGATTCACGCTGCAATGCTTCAGTTCAAATGATCCTATCTGAATGACAACGCTCTGACGTTACCCTTGTTTCATTTTATTATACTCGTAGAGTGGACTTAACAGATATTCCGTTAATGTTACATTTCATTGTTAACTCTTATATTTTTCGTTATTTATTGTTATGCTCTTTCTCTATTTAGTTCTCCTCAATCCGCAAGCTTTAAATTTGTTGCGATCGATTATATTTTCATATTTTTTAATGTAGCCGTTTGATGCATGTATTGATATTTTTTATTTGGAATCACCTGCGCCTTAAAAATTCAACCAATCTCATGTCACTTTTCACATTTTACCATTTTCACCCACACCTTACGTTTGAAGAGGGGCGATGTCGGCCATCGCTGAGGACAAGGCATAGCCAGATATGCCACAGGGGAGGAAGCTCAAATAACTTTGTTGCATATCCCAACAGCGCTAAGATTCGGTGTCAGGATCCCCCGCAACATCAACTTAGCATAGCCACTGAGGAAAGGCAATTCGAATAAGATATCAAACTGCCAACACCAGAGCTGCAGTGGCAAAAAGTCCATTTTTATTCGCCTCTTCCGACACGCAGGAGAACGTCGGTCCTATTCTATTCAGTCCCGGTAACCGCACGGGTAGCGTTTACGGTATTCGTCCAGTGTAGCAGTTTCCCTGCTTCTCTTGTCGATATTTCTTGATAACTTGGTGTCATCGTGCCACTGTATTAGCATGTACGTTCTGATATCATGGGTTTTTGAACATTTCAGTCTGATAAATCGGCTTAATACAACTTATAGAATTTTATGAATCAGATAATGAAAATGAAGAATTTTTACCTTCGGAAAGTTCAGGAAATTAGTTCTCCTGTCGATATGAAATTAATCAGAGGCCCAGCAGTTCAATGGGTGCCGGTCATTGAGGAAAAGTACACGTTCATAAACTTAAGAACCAGCGCTCACAGAATTCAAAAATTTTGATAACTGAATGCGGTGAAGTCAAATATCGTTCATTATCTAATGCGCCAAAACATGGTAGTAAAGAAGTGTCCGGATAATTTTTTAACGTTGCTATTGGAATGACATCTGATCAATATGAAAAATAGCGTGAAAATTCGGTAAAATAGCCGGGGACTTTGAAGCTTGAAATCTGGCCGCCACCTTGATCTCCTGTGCAGCAATGTGAGAACATGTTTAGGCTGACCGTCAATTCACTAGCTCTACTCGGAGCATCAACTCGTTGCCTTAAAGATAAGGTGTAGCTGAGCATGATCTCCTGGATGTTGAAAAATCGCTCATCGAATTGACTATTTAATTTCAATGTTTAAGTTGAAGGATAATTTTTGCGTTCCTCCATTGCACCCCATGGATGGCGAGCTCCTCAAATAATCCGCGGGCAGCAGCCGCATAATTGTCATCGCAGATGCAGAAGTACCGGATTCTACTCTTTCGTGAGCCGAAATGCCCTTTTACATAACAATTACTACCTGGCGACGTTAAATTGAGATCAGCTCACGGGCGTTGTCAATCTAACCGTCGCAGTCCCAAATATCGCTACGTGATATCTCAACTGCGGTATAATTCACGATTTAGTTTGGCCGAAGAATGTAAAATATCAAGTCTTCGGAAAGCACAAAGAAAAATCGGGCGGGTCTTGAACAATTAAATCACAAAAATTCATTTACAGCCCTCCGCGTTTCGCCCTACAAAGGCTTGTCAGTAAGGTTAGGAAAATCTGTGCTTGAAGTGTTCAAGTCTGCGGACATCATTCTGTTCTATGCCCATGCGAACTGACTTTCTGCAAACTTTACAATTCCTGTGATCACAAGTAAATATGCTTCAAGCAGTTTGATGAAGTGTCAAATAGTTTGCTCGAAATCCTGTGCTGTAGCGATCTCGGAATAGATTTTTCAGGTTGCCCAAAATTATTTAATGTCTCAAATCATTAAGTCATTTTCATTGTAACTCAAACATGACTTGCTTTCTCACACGTTATTGTCAAAAAGTAGTCAATTTTCATACATTTAATGTACAAAGTTACAAACAACCATCAGAAGAATCATCTTCTAATAATGTATTGTTAATATTATTTATTCACTCTTCCAGGGTCTTCATCCTCGTCTAGTCACCGAAGGATTCGAATACGCCAAAACGAAATGTTTGGAAATTCTCGACAAGATGAAAATCAATCTAGAAAAGGAGCGAGAGACATTGATCGGTGTTGCGAGAACATCTTTGCGAACGAAGGTTCATGCTGATTTAGCTGACCTTTTAACGGAGGTAATTGCCGGTAGCATTTCTTGTTTATTATTCTACTCCTGCTCAGCTCTCAGTGCTTAGATATGACCACTAACCACACTTTTTTACTGATTGAGATAGTGAATTACTAACCACAGATTTTAATATTTGAACCTAACCATAGATGGCACGGGATAATAGAATGATTTAACAAGTTGATTGTTCACATACCTACTTACCTACATACCTCATTCTACTCCTAGCGCTCGGTGTGGACGGTCGTCCCGTCCTGCGCTGGCGCTCTCTCAGAATCCTATCATCGCCACTGCTGTATATCGCCTTGCTTCGTCTGCTTCATGTTTTATATTGACGTAAAGTACTTTTCCTGGTCTACTGAGCTATCCCTCTCTCACACCTGATCATCCTGGCTTTGAGTTGCTGTGCTCAAATTTCCTGAATTACATCTGCGTTTTTTCCCTACTTTCTCCCTTACATCGCTCCGCGTTATGTCATCGACTTCTTTGTGCTACACGCGGGATGAACTCCGCCGCCTAAATTCCTCGTATTTCCCCATCACCCGAAGTGTTAAGCGGAAACTTTGGTTCCTTCGTCTGCTAAGGGGAAATACAGTATCGCCGAGGCCGGACGCACTGCCCAGTCATTCCCTATCCCACTGTGCTGCTGTGAGCAAGTACCTGCAGTCTCCTTCGTTCCTCACACACGCGTCGCCTAGACAACTGCAACCGCTGCCTCGTGCTGACCGCCATATAAATCCTGTGCGAATCTCCCTGAAGTTTGGCCTCCTGAACATCCGATCACTTGCAAATAAAGTTGATGATGTAATCGCCATCCTACGCGACCACTCTATTCAGGTTCTCCTCCTCGTGGAAACATGGCATGACTCTGACTCTGCCAGTCTCCGGCTTCTACGATCTGCCAGCCTGACCGTGCTTGATCGCGCACGCCCAAGAAAGCGCGCGGACTCCCTCCTCACAAATCATGGTGGCGTAGTCGCGATTGCTGCTCCCAATGTGAAGATGAACCGACTGACCTTCCCCAACCCTTCGACCTTCGAATGCCTCGCCTTGCGAATTACATCTCGTTCTGTATCTGCTATTGTCATTCAGATCTACAGAACCGGCCCAGTGTCCACGCTATTCTTCACTGAACTCTCTAACATCATTGATATCTTCATTACCTCTAACGAGCCAATTTTCATCGCCGGTGACCTCAATATTCACGTCGAAAATGACAGTGATCATCATGCTACTTCTCTCCTACAGCTACTCAGTGCCTACGGCCTAGTCTGTCATATTCGAGGTCCGACTCATGACCGTGGCGGTACACTTGACCTTGTTGTCTCGAGAGCTGACTTTCCTACCCCTCCTACTGACATCCTTGATTGCGGTCTCTCCGATCACCGTCTCGTAGTTTGGCACTCATCCTTACCTCGCCCACCCCCTATCTATCGCACGATCACAACTCGCCCGTGGCGGTTCCTTAACACCCTTGACCTTCGAACATCCATCGCCAACTCCGCTATCTGTGTTCATCCGTCATGTGCATCCAACATCGACGAGCTAGCTGAACTGTTCAACAACGAACTAGTGTCTGTGCTGAATACTGTTGCACCCTCGAAGACAGTCCGCTGCAGGATCCGACCATCTGATCCCTGGTTTGATCAAGAGTGCAAAATTTCAAAACAGCAAGTACGTCGACTTGAACGTCACATCAAACGTGTCGATGCTGAGTCTGCTGCTACTATGCTATCGGAGTTGAAACTGTGTAGACGGCAGTACAAACAGCTCACTCGCCAGAAGCGCGAGGATTTCTGGAAGGCCAAAATCGACTCAGAGAAGAAAAATCCTCGACTGGCCTGGACATCAATTAACGCCCTCATGGGACGCAGCCGGTGCAACCCTAACTCTAACATCTCAGCCCAAGCCTTTCATCAGCACATCCTCGACAAGGTCAGATCCATCCACGATGCCACATCGAACGCCCCTCCGCCTACCTTCTCAACTGTACCCTCGAGCTGTTATTTATCCGAATTTCGTCCCCTCGAATTAACGGATGTCATCAACGCCCTCATCAAACTGCCCCCTAAGCACAATGCACGCGATCCTCTCCCATCTGAGTTTCTAAAGTTGAACATCGATCTCGTTGCACCTTTCCTACACCATCTGTTCAACCAATCACTATCTTCTGGTTCTGTCCCGCGTTTATGGAAGGAGGCGGTTATAAACCCCACTTTGAAAAAGGGCAATCCTGATCCAAATGACGTCTCTTCGTACAGACCCATCTCCAAGCTCTGCACCCTCTCCAAAGTCCTTGAACGGCTGGTCGCCAAACAGATTTGTTCCTACATGAACTCCGAAGACCTCTTTCCACAACTGCAGTCAGCGTATCGTTCTAATCATTCGACCGAAACTGCCCTCCTAAAGATCTCATCCGACATCCTCACCGTGATTGACCAAGGCAAGGCAGTGCTCCTCTCCCTCCTTGACCTCTCATCGGCCTTCGATTCGGTCCATCATGGTATTCTTCTCCAACGTCTGGAAATCTCCTTCGGCATCAAGGGCCAGGTCTTATCTTGGCTAACCTCATTCCTGTCTGAGCGTTCTTACAGTGTGAAATGTGAAACCTCTCAATCCATCCCTTCTCCGCTCGACATGGTGTCCCTCAAGGTTCTGTGCTAGGCCCCCTTCTGTTCCTCATTTACACTGCTGACCTTCCCAAAATCATCGAGTCATATGGTCTCTCCTACCATATCTACGCAGACGACTTACAGATTTTTGGATCTTGTCATCCATCTGACTCCGCCACCCTCGCTTCCCGTATGTCTAGCTGCATCCCCGACGTTCGGAAATGGCTGAGCTCAAATCATCTTCTCCTCAACACTAGCAAGACTAATATCATGTGGATCACCTCTCAAAGGCGTCGTCACCAAGCCCCGAACCACCCTATCGTAATTGATGGCACCACGATCTCTCCTGCAAGCAAACTCCGCAATCTTGGTGTGCTTATTGACCCCTGCCTTTCAATGCGACCCCATATCTCCGACACTACGGCAAAGTGCTTCTCTGCCCTCCGTCAATTGTGGTCCATCCGACGGTGTATCTCTGAGCCTGTGGCCAAGACCCTTGTCACTTCTGTTATCCACTCCAGACTCGATTATTGCTCCACTATTCTCTATGGCCTTCCCGACAACTCCCTCTCCAAATTTCAACGCATCCTGAATGCAACCTGCCGCCTCGTCCGAAACATTCGAGCACGCGACCACGTGACTCCAACTCTTTTATCCCTCGAATGGCTACCAATACGTGACCGTATTAACTTTCGTCTTGCCGTGATCGTTTTCAAATGCCTTCATGGCCTTGCTCCACCTTACCTTAATTCTTATCTTCACCTTTCCTCATCCATCGAATCCAGGCGCTCGTTGCGCTCCTCTTCCTCCTCGAACCTTATGTTGCCCTCTTCTCGCCTCAAGACTGTGGGCGCTCGTGCGTTTCCTGTAGCTGCCGCACGGGTTTGGAACTCCCTTCCTTCCTCTCTTAAATCAATTCCATCCCTTTCCACCTTCAAGTCCGCCCTGAAGGCAGAACTGCTACGCTCCTCTTTTTCATAATTTTTCATTTTTTTTTCTCTCTCTCCCTTTCTCTGTCTATGTGTGTGTGTACACTGCCTTTACATGTAGACCTATCTGCCACACCATGCTATGGATCGCATTTTTTGTATCTTCTGGCGATTGTTTTTCGTTTTTTATGTAAAGTGCCCTTGAAGTCTTCGGACAAAATGTCACTGTAAACAGTTTCGTTCAATAAATACCGAATGGATTAAACTTTTGACTATATTATGCGACATTTTCGATTGAGACCAAGTGCCTACAGATATTAATATTTACAATTCTGATGCCTCATAATTTCTTCTTGATTTTTCAGACTTTTGATTTTTGTACTCAGTGCGGTATATCACAAAATGTGTGTATTTCTTAAATTATTATGTTAACATAATTATATAATCATTAAGTAATGAAGGTTTACTGATTTACTTTGCATGAAACTTATTTCCAATAAACATGCAAACATCATTTCGAATTGTGAAGCGCATAAAATCTATAATACTAACGTTTACTTACTAAATTTTGGACCTTTTAAAGTAATGATTTTTCTATATTCAAACTATTCGTGAAATTTGTTGATAAAATGTTTTCATGTATTTTCAATTATTTTTATGCTTTGGAGATATTTTTTCAAGTTGCCATATTCTGGCGAACTGTTGTATCTCTCGGAATTATAGCATGTTGAAATTTATATTTCATAGCTTTTTGCTTTCAAACATTATCCAGTGATTTGAGTCTGGTTTCAATTCAAGTATTTTCTTATGAATTGATTGAACTCATTTTTGTTTCATTTTGAATTTATTTAATTTTCATTATGTACACTTTATTCAATGAATGCACTGACATACGATAGTCATCGTAACGTCTAAGACTAAATCATAGATGAACAATCTTAAATGAACTTCAAATTTTCAAACATCACGATGATATTATTCTGATAAATTAGTGAAAGTCGTGTTTTTTTCAGCAAATCGTTGATGCGGTTCTGGCTATTAGACAACCGACAGAGGTGAATGATCCCATTGATTTGCATCGCGTCGAAATCATGCAGATGCAGCACAAGACCGACATGGATACAAAGTAAGGCAATTGCAAGGATATTCAATGTAAAATTCAGTTTCTTAAAAAATGTTCCATGTTTTCAATGTGTGGATCCTGTCATACTATGCGAACAGGCACACAGGCATACATGCTCGTCAGGGACACTCTCATTGCGTGTCATAAATGTCAGCGTTTTTTGTGACATTCTTTCGCCATCGAATGCTTGCCCGATGTTTCCTCCTGCAAGTGAGATTTTGAGCTCACGAAGACTAAGTGCGTCCTTCCAATGCACATATCTTTCCGAGAGATATGTTGCCAATCTTCATATGATTAAGTGTCATAACTGTCATAGCTGTCATAAATGTCAGCGTTTTTTGTAACATTCTTTCGCCATCGAATGCTTGCCCGATGTTTCCTCCTGCAAGTGAGATTTTGAGCTCACGAAGACTAAGTGCGTCCTTCCAATGCACATATCTTTCCGAGAGATATGTTGCCAATCTTCATATGATTAAGTGTTATCTTGGAAAATCGGGGGAAATTTTAGAGTCTAAAAATTGCAAAATAAATGCAGAACGTTGCTGTTCGCTCACTTTGTCAGTCTAGACCTTGCGTTTTTTACTGTATAGCATCATGCTAGTTCTTAATGTAGGGTTATCATTTGGTTCAATTCTTAAATAAGTGCAGCAAGAAGCTGTTTTCGGTCAGCAAAAATGGTATTTATGATATATTTCTCGTGAATTTATGAAATTATCGTTTTTTGCAACTCTATTATTCAACTCAATTCTCTATCAGTTCAATACTCTGTTATTTAACTTGATTGCTTTCCATCTTTAATAAGCGCACTTTTCGTGTTGGATGCGAATTTGGATTTGATATCTTACTTTTGTACAATTTGCAGTGTAGTAAAAATGTCGTATTTATTCAGATTGATTCGCGGAATAGTAATGGACCATGGAGCTCGTCATCCGGATATGAAGAAGCGCACTGAGAATGCCTACATTCTTACTTGCAACGTTTCAATGGAATACGAAAAAACGTAAGAGCTTTTTTGATGCATTATTTTCACATTAATTTCCACCCAAATGAAAGAGAAGATCAACGCTATTGTAATGGCTCCATTCCAAACCTCGCCCACAAGCTGCGTTTGAAAAAAACCGGCGATTAATTGGTTCAAGACATCCTGATTTTGTTTCAGGTGAAATTAAACTCTTGATTTTTGTATTCCTATTGCCCATTAATCTGTAATGTTGCGCAAACTATAATTCTGCATGTCCGTCTCCGAAATTCCAAAATCTTTCATGAATGTATGATTAGAAACATCCTGATCTTCTAAGCTAATGACAAGCATACATTTTCAGTGAAGTTAACTCCAGCTTTTTCTACAAAAGCGCGTCAGAGCGAGACAAGTTAGTGAAAGCAGAACGAGATTTCATTGACCAGCGTGTTCGAAAAGTCATCGAGCTGAAGAAGAAAGTTTGTGATGGAACGGATAAAGGATTCGTCATTCTAAATCAAAAAGTAAGTATGCTCTTAATGATAGAAATTGATGGAAATGAACTCACCAGAACGGAATTAAGCTTCATGCATTAATCAATAGTGACTCAAAATTTTCATGCATTTCCATTGCGAAAGGCTGAATCATTGGGTTGGAATCATGACAGGTGTAGACTCAACTTAGTTCTTGCGGCCACTAGCCCACTTCAAATAAACAATTGTTTTTTCATGCGGGATGTTTTTTCGGTCTCCGTTTTTCGGTCTAAAGAATTATGTATATGCTATTCAGTTAATGCAGTTACAGTCAATGAAGTTGCATTCCATTGCAGGGCATTGATCCCTTATCGCTTGACATGCTTGCCAAGGAAGGTATCGTTGCACTTCGAAGAGCCAAGCGTAGAAATATGGAGCGTCTTGCATTGGCTTGTGGTGGCTATGCGATAAACTCAGTGGATGACATCACTGAAGATTGTCTTGGATATGCAGGATTGGTTTATGAATACGTATTGGTGAGTTTCTTGATGTCAGATGTATAAACATCGCAATTCTTTGCTACAACTATTGTAGCAAAGAATTGACATTTTCAGTTTTTATGGTTGACTCTTCGTATTGCCCTATGTTCTGTTCCGCTTGGAAAATTCTGTGTTTTTGATTAATGTCAATCAAATACTTAATAATTTAACGTAGCAAAGTGCGTCAAGGTAACAAAATTAAAAAAAAACAAAACAAGCTAATGACTAGTTAATTTTCAATAGGTACAAAATATGATTTAAAAGAAAATTTTTCTATCCTAAAATGTCTAAAAATTTTAAAAAATGCTTACTAGAAAGACAAACAACGCATCTCCTCTCTTCCTTGTGTAATGAATTGGCGAGAAAGTCGTTCTGTTCAAAATTATGTTTATCACTTATATATTGAAAAGATCCTATTTAACAGTCTGCCCATTCAGATGATAAGAGGACAGGTCTGTTTCCAATCAAAATACCAGATCTGTATGCATAGTCACATTTAGATGCATACGAAATTTCACAGAAAGACTGCAGATACTCAGGAGCATCAGTATTTGCTATTTCCCTCCATTAGAAAGAAATAATACTTCTACTTCTTCAAATTTAATCAGATAGTATTCAGTCGCAATTCATGTTGCATTGTTGGATGAACTTCATAGCATAAGGGTGACATGAACACTGACAACTTCATATTATGTGAATGTCTTTTTCAATAAAGCCTGTTGCCAGGTTAATCGACTTCTACTACAATTTATTGAACAAGACAAACGACATGTAAATGGACAAATTCTTACGACCACGTACATTAGAAATCAATACTGAGTCGCCGAGCGCCGCTGATGATTGGGAAATGTGGTTGAACAACTTCAACGAATTCTTCAAATCCATCGATGCCTCCTTTTCTCCCGATAAGTTGGTCCTCCTGACAGCTCATGTATTTTGCCCCATCTATAGACTTATCAAGCACACAACGACCTTCTCTAGTGCTTTATCCATTCTAAACGTTGGCTTTGTCAAGCCTAAAAGCGAAGTTTTCGCTCGATCGTCTGACCACGTGTCGACAGCAGCCAGGCAAAATCTAGGACAATTTGAAGGTACTCTCGCATGACTGTAATTTCTTGAGTGCATCTGCTGAAACTGTATGTGAGCAAGCGATGCGTGACGCGTTCATTGCTGGAATGTCTTTCAAATCTATTCGACCGACAGCGTTTGTTGGAAAATGTGACATTAAATCTAAGGGATGCAGTCTCTTAAGACCGCGCTCTTTAAATGGCGCAACATCACATTGATAGTGAAGCTAATTAATATTCGTCCTCTTCTCGCTTAATTTCGGATGCTGCTTCATGTACGGACGCTCCTTTACATGACAGGTCTGATGTAGATCACCTTAACTCCAGTAATAATTATGATAAAATTACCATGAATGCTGCTGCATGATGTTAATTTTGTGGAGGCTCTCTACACCATCGTGATATCTGCAAAGCTCGCAATGCAACATGCTCAAAGTGTGGAAGATTCGGCCATTTCGCCAAAGCTTGTCGATCTTCCGTCTCATCATTGAATGTCCTCCTTAAGAAACTTCTATGCTAGGCGGTATGAAATCACCAGTGCTTTTCCAGGGCCATCTCCATATCAGGCAGTGAAAATATTGCGTTGTCTGCTCGAGTCGTTTATGTCTCAGACGAAGACGAAGAAAAATTGCCGAAATTCGCCTGTTTTGGAGTTTGATGCAGTAACTTTCTAAGGGTGTTGTGTATGATGAAACTTTTGCGTCACTACTCCCCATTCTTGGGGCTTGGACGGTGCTGACACAGTCAGACTTATGGAGCGTTGCAGTACTTTTAGTCCGGATGCCCTTCCTGTCGACTTCCAATGACACCTTTGGGGCTCGACCTCTGGACCAAAAGATCGCTAGGCCAAGCACTTAACCACTGTGCCACGGAGACCACACAATTATGTTGTGTATATACTCGATATATACATTTGGCCACAAAACATGGCCGCGTATTTTCTATCTTTTTTCTTTCTTGAATTTAGAGGCGCTTCCTGTTCGAATACAGTCACGAAATCTTGACTGCCTTTGGGAAAATGTCCTGAAGTTGTCATTTCAGGCTTCACTTTTCAAAAATAATGGTCCTTGGAATTGCTGGGTCCAATTAGTGAAAGCATATACATTTTTTCACGGGCTGCCGTCACTAAACTGTGTTTGCAGAATGATTTTATTGCGTGAAGAATGGAAATTCCGGCTGAGTCACAACATGTTAAAGTCGTTCTGGTGCGATAACTAGCCGAAGAATGCTTTCATATTGATTTCATAGTCATGTTAGGTCTACATGACTATTGTTCAAAAGTACATCATATGCACAGCATTGTTGAAATTCTACTGATTGGGCAGCAAGAAAAAATTATCGTAAACTTACGTTCACCCAGGCGTCACTAAATCAAAGAAGATAAGAGTGGTCATATTTTGTTCTAGTAACGTGTGCTATGAGAGCCACGTTTGCATAGAAACCACAGATGGAAGATGGATAGGGCGTGCACATAGTCGAGGCCTGTAGTGGTTGTCGTAGCGCTATAAATGAGCATCAATGACAACATGATATTATAACACAGCTTAATACAAGTCAATCTATTCGAAAGAAAATAACCGATATATCACTTTCTGAATTGAAAACGGGTTTTCAGATTATAAGAAATTTGATTTATCTGGATTAATAAGACTTCGTATTTTGGTTTCTACTTGTTTCTCGTCCATTTAAGGGTTGTGCTTTTTTTCTTAGAACTGCTCATAAGTTCGCTACCAGGAAAGTATCCTGAATACGGATATACCTATTTCAGGGTGAAGAAAAATACACCTTTGTAGAAGAATGCAAAAATGCTCAATCAGTAACACTTTTGGTGAAAGGACCCAACAAGTACACTCTCACGCAAATCAAGGATGCAATTCATGATGGTCTCAGAGCTGTGAAAAACGCTTTAGATGACGGTGAGTTCAACTCAGTCTGTTCTAAGTTCTCCAATTTTCCACAAAAATCGATTTTCCGAATTTTATATGAAATTTTTCACATTTAATGAATAAAGTAAATGTGTTCAAGTTGAATCTCCGGATTTTCACCATGGTGAGACCTAATTGTGATCTCTGGCGTGCTCTCATTGCCTTGATGTAAGATAGTTTCCAAGATAAGTGCTGAGCATCATCTGTTTGGAAAACTCAAATGGTGATAAAGTCAGTTCTGCGCATTGCCATTGACGTTTTGGTCACATAAAGATGGCATAAACGATTATAATTAATAGGTCGCTGAAATATATAACGGCTTGTTTCAGATATCTTGTAGAGACATGTATTTCGTTAATAGCTGTCCGATTCACGTTACAACAATTAAAGATTACTTAATGATTCATGGTGTAAAGATCGAAGGCATATCTTAGGCAAAATAGGATATGATTCAATGTAAATAGAATAATTATATATTAAGTTGTATTCTGAGTTGAAAAATGGACACAGACCTGAATAGCTGCCATTTCATCCAAAATCAGGAATCATCAGCGGGTCTAGTTTGCATGTCTGAACATCGACACAAGTCCCTATTTAAAGTTTCAGCCATGCCCTGGAGTGTCCAACTTGAAATAGGGAGTTGTATCGATGTTGAGAGATGTAAAATCAATACATGATTCGCTAAATGCTAGATTTGGTTTTTATTTACTGCAAAAGAGTTATATATATTCTCTAAAAACTCTTGCCGTTGTGTGATGGCATGAGATGGTTTCGATACGATAGACTTTTGGAGATTTCAGGAGTGTTTCAAGGTGAGTCTAGGGTCCGAAATTCGATTTATATGCACTGAAATACTGTCTACCTACGTGCGGGCTTTGAACCACAATTTATATAATTTTGCAGGTTGTGTTATACCAGGTGCTGGAGCATTTGAACTGGTCGCTCATCAAAAGCTCAATGAAGTCCGCGGTGAGGTGAAAGGCAGAGCTAGGCTTGGTGTTCAGGGATTCAGTGAAGCTCTTCTCATTATTCCAAAGGTTCTTGCTACCAACGGTGGATTTGATGCTCAAGAGACTATAGTCAAACTACAAGAAGAGCTCTCTCAATTGACGCAAAATGCTGGGGATGATCTGAGACCAAGATCTGTTGGATTAGACCTTAGTTCTGGAGAAGCTCTCATGCCTGCTGATCATGGCATTTTTGACAACTACAACGTGAAGAAACAAATAATCAATTCCTGGTAAGATTTGCAATAAGATTCATTCCAATAAGAGCTCCATTAACATGCATTTGATTGTTTTTCTAGTTCCATTATCATGTGTCAGCATGTGCAAGTCTTGAAATGGGTATTAAACCTGATCTAGCGCAAAACAGATACGTCATTTGGATGTCTTGTAATTTAATTGGTGTATGATCGATTATTATTATGGTGCTATGTTAATCACATTCTTAAGTAGGCTACAAGTAATGAAGCATGTACAAAATAAAGTCAAATGTGTTGGAATGTCAGCAGTTTCCAATTGGTGGCAGCTGAAATACATAGCTACCGATAATGAAACATTTAACCATCAAACAATTTACCTCTTTCCAAAATTTTTATATTTAGATGTCTGGCCAGCGTTTCCAATGCTGTGTTACCAATTCGGGAATCATGCGCGCAGCGAGGAAATTTAAGTCGCCTCCGCGCAAGGGAGATTTTTTATTTATTTTGAGTGGTGTAAATTGAAAACTGATTCCGAGATAACAATTATCACAAATATTATTACAACAACTTATCAGCTCATGGTGTCGTACGCTCATACCTGCTTATATGTATAATATCCGCAGAAACCAGGGCTGGATGCGAATCCGAAATTCGAGTATTCGCGTGAATCCGAAAAAGATACACCCGGTCATAAGCTTTGAGCAGGATAAGTAATCATGCTTACGTCAGATCAATCTTACACATTAAATCATTTAAAATACATTACTTCTTCATGTTTATTTGTGTTCATATCTGAGGCACTAATACATATGATGTCAAAGATAAAGATTTTCATTCAATCCATAGATAAGTGATATTTTTTATCATTTTAACTGCTTATGAGGAATGAGCCGATTGAAAACATCAGAACCAGTAGTAAGAAAACGGCGAACACCAGATAGCGCAAGATGGCCGCCATCGCTGACGTCCCCCCCCTCTGGAACGGCAGAGTGTCGTGGTCGGCCGCCGTGGTGCTTCGGGTCTGAGTCCCCCCCCTCTGGAACGACAGAGGATGTAGTCTGTCGTGGTGTGCCGGCCAGGTGGGTCCACGTTCACAAACTGTTCGCTGACTCCCCCCCCTCTGCAACGACAGAGTGTGAGACTCGGGTGAGTTGGTCCGACCGCCTGGTTGACGTGGGCGACCGTCCAGGTTAACGTGGGCGACCGTCCAGGTTAACGTGGGCGACCGTCTAGGTTGACGTGGGCGACCGTCTAGGTTGTCGTGGATGGTGAAATGGCTGCCAGATTCGGATTCAGCGTAAAATTCTGCATCGGTAGGGTGAGTTTCAAGGCAATCGGCGAGAAAAAATTTTTCTTCAAAATTTTAACAGAGTTAGAATTTGGGACGTTTTGGTGTGTAGCGCCCAAACGAAGCATCGGATGAGAAAACGGAGGCCAGATTCGGATTCCGCGTGAAATTCTGCATCGGTATGGTGAGTTTCAAGTCAATCGGAGAGAAAAATTTTCGCTGACGTCCCCCCCCCTCTGGACAGCTTGCTTCGATTTTGGCTTCTAGTGGACGGATTTTGTCGTGCAATAGCTCGTTTGAAAGCTAAGAGTGAGACAAATTCACTGAAAGAAACGGCTTGTTCATATCTGTCTTCATTCAAAAGTTAGAGCGGTTACAAGATTTTAGGTCGGAGCTCGCTCACCTGAAAAAATCCTAAGTGTCAGAGTGGCTTTGTATGGGTAAAATTTTGAAAATTTTCCAAAGTGTGGAATTTCGACCTGGGACCGTCACCAAAACATTTTTCATCAAATTTCTCTGAACGAGGGGGGGGGGAGTCAGTGAAATTTGATGAAAAATGTTTTGGTGTCGATCCCAGGTCGAAATTCGGAAGTTTTAAATTTTTCAAAATTTTCACCACACTGGAGCTCTCACACTTAGGAATTTTTTCACTTGTGGCATGTTACATGGACATGTGCTGACGGACCAACTTCCCGTGGTCATATGAGAATGGTTCAGGTGTCATATGATAGAGAATGATGAGACGAATCGTTTGCAACAAACCGCATGTCGCTACGATGAATACTTTCGGAGATAGAGCCATTTTAAGTTTTCTTCCGAGCATATATAAACCCCCGACAACGTAAGTCTGATCACTTCATCGAAAGACGAGGTAAGCGACGGTCGTCGCTCTGAGCTCCCGATATCGGGTGTTTCAAAGGACTCTATCTTTTGAAGTAGGCAAGCTATCTTCTTACTTCAAAGTTTGTATGATAGAGTTTGATAGTGTCTTTACTACTGATAAAATTTTTTAAAAGTAGTATGAGTAGTAAAATGCGGAATTTTTTAAAAATTCTTAATTTTCACTTTTTTCAAAGTTTTAACATATAGACTAAGGTTTTCAAGTATCCTGAGTTCAAATCTGCTATCAGATTTGAAATTTGACTAAGTCTAAGGCAGCTTTGAGGGGTTAGATCCCAGCTACTGATCACTACCTTTGACTCGGCGTTCCTGTTACCACTTCGGGGCAGTGACAATGATGTCTTCAGCTGTAAAGAGCGGGTATCGGGGAAGATCTCTCACTTCCCTAGTGATCAGTACAAGGCCTTCGGGCTGTCGACGGGATCGAGTGCCACTACTCACTACACTCTTTAGGAATATGACTGTACTACATGATTCCAAACTTATACAAATTTCATTATCTTACAGCTAACGATAAAACAGGCATGGCAAACGATAAAAACAGAAAATACCATATCAAAATGTGTGTGTGCGGTCGTATAAATCGCAGTGCGGACGCCAAGGCTCATGTCAAGAAGGCGGGCACCGGCCACATGATTATCTTGAATAGGGTTGCGTGTGTGAAGTGCAGAGTGCTGAAGGGTGATGAGGATGAGGCGCGTTTTTACAGAGTGCATGCTGACTGTAGTGGTGGTTTAGTGAGTGATTTGAGATTTACGCAGTTGATTGTGGAAGAGAGGGAGCGAATGTTGGCGATCGAGCGAGAGGGTAAGGTTGAGAATGTTGTTGAGAATGATGAGTTGGCGAGAGCGGTTGCGTCGTTGGAGGGTGAGATTGGGCGAAAGAGAGTGCTTGAGAGTGATGATGAGGATGATGTGGATTTAGATAGGGAGCGTGTGAGGAAGCGTGTGAGGAAGTTGAGCTCTTCGTCGTCGGAGGTGTCAGACATTGTCATCACCGACCCCCCGAAGAGCTCATCTTCCCCAAAAGTGAAGAGTGGTGGGATTCGTGTGCAGTCGGCGAGGTGGTTGAAGGATGAAGAGAAGAGGCATGTTTCGCAGCAGATGGCGCATGATTTGTTGGTGAATAAGTATGAGAGTTTGAAGAAAGTGAAGGAGTTGGATGAGTTAAAAAAGAAGGAACTGAAGTCGAAGGAGGTAGCGGATGAAAACATTAGAATGAGGCGTAGTGTGACTGATTTGAAGAATAAGACGCGTGAGTTGGAAGAGAAGAATGATGAGTGTGAGAAGAGGGAGAGTGCTGCGGAGAGAAGAATGAGAGATGCAGAGGCGAAGTTTGAGGAGATGATGAAGGAGATGAGTGTGTTGAGAGCGAGGAATGTTGAGTTGGAGAGGACTGTGGCTCGGCGGGGTGATGAGAGGCAGGCGTATGAGAAGTTGGAGCGCATGAGGGATGAGTGGGAACGTGTGAATGAGGATCGTTTGTTTGAATTTCACATCCCTATTCGGGATAATCATTTGGCCGGCGAAGTATTGGTAAATCAAAGCCTCGACGAATCAATAATATGTTATAACGGCCATCCGACCAAGAAATGTCTGCATGCCAGCCTAAGAATGCGCGGTCACTTACATAAATTCTCGATTCGGAAGCGCGCGAGACTGCCAAAGGATGGCTAACTTGGTAAGTGAAAAGTAAATAAGATAGTATATCCTATTCTAATACATATCATTTTCATTGCAGATCTTTGCCCGCCTTCACCACCCCATCACGACACTCCCGAGAACGAACCATCGGCTCTCTTAAGGGCCACCTAGGGGCAAGACATGATAGAACCTCCACGCGGTTTGCCCTGGGCAGTCTTCGGACTGGCGAATACTATCATTAAGTTGAATCTGCTATCAGTCAACTTGAACGTTGCGTCGCGTTAGAGGGGTATATAAACCACTGCCTCTCATTTCATTTCATTTCAATCATGCAGACGCCGAACAGTCAAGTCAGCTCTCCTCGCGGACCGCAGTTAAGGCCGCGAAATTTATTTGAGGAGTTTGTCAGGCTAGAGGAGCAAGACAGAGTTTTTAATAATCTTGCTCGGATTGGCAATCCGATGACAGCAACTGCTGTCAATCCAACGGAATGGCGCTACATTCCACTTTTTAGCCATGTACCAGTTAGTGTGGAAGTCGACAGTGCTACCAAAGAGAGAGTCAAAGACTCTCTCAGCAGAATTGGTAGGGTGTAAGATGACGTTACTCCCGAGAATGAACCATCGGCTCTCTTAAGGGCCACCATGGGGCAAGACATGATAGAACCTCCTCGCGGTTTGCCCTGGGCAGTCTTCGGACTGGCGAATACTATCATTAAGTTGAATCTGCTATCAGTCAACTTGAACGTTGCAAATGAAGTTCGGTGTAATACTTCCTTTCGACGGGCGTTCCTGTAAAGGGCGGCGGTGAAACCCGTAGCTATGTATACCGCAAGGGACATTCGGCAATGGTCAATCTTGTTAAACCTCTCTGCGTCATGTTTGCAAGTGATTGCCTCTGTCTCAACGTAGTATGCATTCGCGCCAGGGCGACATTTAGCCAACTGTCGAAGGTTGCCTAAAACTTTCCATTGCATACGTTATGAGAACCATGAGTTCTACCTGTCTCTATCAATGAGACTGAATTGATGAATGGAATGAAATGGGAGGACACTCACGCGCCACACGCAACATAACACACTTCTCTCTTCCGTAGTCTAACAAGCTCTTTACACATGGATCGCAGTCGATTGCTATCCCTGTATCAGAAGTGTAAGCTATCTTAATTTTATTTGACACTATTTCATCTATCATCATCGTCCATATGAAATGTTTTAAGATTTACAAGTTAGACTAAGCGTTCTACTATTTGTAAATGAAAGATATAGTTTCACCAGTTTACAAGTTAAAAAATAAAGTTTCAATGGTGTATACGTTAGAAATAAAGTTTTAGCTGTTTGTATATCAAAATAAAGTTTCAATGGTGTATACGTTAGAAATAAAGTTTTAGCTGTTTGTATATCAAAATAAAGTTTCAAGAGTTTACAAGTTAGAAATAACGTTTCAATAGTGTATGCGTTAGAAATAAAGTTTTAGCTGTTTGTATATCAAAATAAAGTTTCAAGAGTTTACAAGTTAGAAATAAAGTTTCAATAGTGTGTATGTTAGAAATTAAGGTATAACTGTTTGTAAAAATAAGATCGCAAGATTTACTAGTTTACAAGTTAGACTAAGTGTAAATTAAAATAAAATTATAACTGTTCACGAGTTAAAGCGTTGATGCAACGATGAACAATTAATAAGCTGAAAAGTTTTAGATTCACTTTAACATTACCATATGTTTACAGATAGAAATGTATCACAGCAAAGCTACTTCATGAGTTAGTTTGCCAGGAGTGTATCATCTCAAACTTTTACTCCGTCGTTGAAATTTCATGACGACTTTTTGCTAAACGAAAGTTAACACTAGAGGAGCGTAGGGGTGGGTGGTATAAAATACGCCTACAGCACTGAGAGAGTTGGAGTGCATGAGCTATGTACATTCTTTTGACGATGAGAGGAGCGATTCAGCCGATGGCGTAGGTAGTTTCCCAGAGCATGGAGGACATTGTTTAGGTGACTCTAAGGGCGTATGTCGAGCTACCTTCAGTGATAGGCTTCCAACTCATGATGAATGATGATATGCTTACGACCTACATTCAACCATTGGTGTATGCCCACACCCTCCCCCACAACGAGCTTGTCTGCCACATTGTATTCATGAGTGTGGCTCAAAGTAGGAAATTGATTGATGAGACTTTGCTGAAATATCCAAGGCGCGTATTCAAGCATGGTCGCCTACTGTTGGAGTATTATTATCAATGGCGCGACGACACACATTTGCCCACCCGTGTTTTACCACACCTATCAACGGAAGAATACAATAGAGCTTTAGTCGAGACGGTGAAAGGAGACGATGAGCGCTAGCGGGCGAATGAAGCATCGGTGAGAGTGGGAATCAACTTGATTCTATTCTCCAATGAGGATTGTTGTCTAATGAGAATCAAGCATTCCTTTATAAATAGAGAGCCTTCCACACTGAGAATCATTCCATCGTTGAATCGTACAAGTGACGGACGCACATTCTCTCTCTCTCTACATCCCTGTTATATTATCCAACTAAAATGGTAAGTCGCTACTTTCCTCCCTCTCCTCCCTTGAACGTAAACTTGATAGAATCTTTTTTATTTTCAGGCATCTTCTACATCTACTACACTGACAGGACAAAATGGTGGTCAGACGTTACAAGGTTCGCTACAATCAGATCATCTACAGCTGAGACCAGTGGAAGAAACAACAAAGGTACATAATCCTACACCGCTACAGCGTAAATTTAAACAAGTCTTGCGTCATGAGGATCACAGCGTAGTACTGCGAACGGGAATGCTCCCTTCCACTGATGTGAAGATATTGAGCAATCAGTATGGGGATTACATACTCATCCCCGTGAGTCCGTACATTCGCCACCAACTTGACATTATTGAAGAGTACGTGACATTAAATATGGACATTCCTACTCCTCTTGCTCAAGAGTGGAAGGCGAGAGATGAAAAGGATACTCCCTATAGAAAGATTTGGGATGGCAATCAAATTTGCCTACCATTATCACATTGGTGTAGTTATTATAAAAAGGATAGAGATCAATCAATACCCATCAGATGTGATGAGCTCGGAGAAGGTACTTGGGATATCATTTTCAAAGTGAATGGACTATATTATGGTCAGCACAAGGATAACAAAATAGCCTCTCTCTCGATATACACTGAATCCATCATATATATTCCAAAGCCACCCAGCGTAGATGACATTATTGACGAAATCCTTAACAGCAGTGATACGAAGCGCAAGTCGGAGAAGAATGCTGCATCAAAACGCAAATCAAAGAAGGAGAATTACTAGTCCTTTCCTAACTCTACCCTATGACAATTCGCTTATGTGCTTTGAGTGTCGTAGACGTGGTCTTATTAGATACATTTTACTTCTTCGTTGCCATCATATCATTTGTGTAATTTGTCGTGAAAAGCATCGATGTAATTCTTCATTTTGCAATATGTTATAGAACGTTTCCTTAGATATGTAATTTCCGTTTTAGGCTTCTATCATCATTTTTATGGATTGTGAGGGTGAACCTGTACAGGAGCTCAGTGCTATTGCTATGAACAATTGGACATATCAGATTGTCAATGTCTATCATCAACATGCCAACTGCAATCCCAATGTTGATCAATGGGCGAGAAAACACATTCATGGACTTAATCTGAAATATTTGCAAGACTATGGCTTTTCTTGTGAGAGTGCTCTTCTTATTGACTTTAAACGATGGTTAGCTACTTTCAATGTTATACGCATCTTTTGTAATAATCCTGGTAAGGAGAGGAAAGTATTTCCCAATCTAGTCATTAATGATATTTTGCTCCCACCTTGGGATAGTAGAGTGAATCAACACTATCATGAAGTCACGAAACGTTTTAAGGATTTGTGTGTTCCTATTTTGTCTGTTCGTTGTAGTAGCTACGTTCATAACCAATGCTTCTTTCCTCCTTACCTCAACACTGTCAAAGTCCTATATGGTTATCATTGCTCGCTATATGACAGTTACCAGCTGTATCTATTTTATCTGTTTCAAACCATTGATTTGTAATGCATGCTTGTTACAGTTATTCAATAAATGTTATTATGCGAAGAGTTGTTGTTGTTATCATGCGTTGGATGGGTTAGATGAAGGGTGATCATATCTTTTTCAAAGGACTGTGGAACATTGATTTCCATGATGAGGATTATAACAGTTAGATTTGATGACGAATAAGATTTACTAGTTTGCAAGTTAGACTAAGCGTTCTATTATTTGTAAATGAAAGATATAGTTTCAATAGTTTACACGTTAAAAATAAAGTTTCAATAGTTTACAAGTTAAAACTAATGTTTCAATAGTGCGTATGTTAAGAATAAAGTTTTATCTGTTTCTATGTTAGAAATAAAATGAAGCTTCACCAGTTTACAAGTTAAGAATAAAGTTTTATCAGCTTGTATGTTAGAAATAAAATAAAGTTTCAAGAGTTTACAAGTTTCAACAGTGTCTACGTTAGAAATAAAGTTTTAGCTGTTTGTATGTTAAAAATAAAATAAAGTTTCAGCCGTTTACAAGTTAAAAATAAAATTTTAGCTGTTTATATGTTAGAAACAAAATAAAGTTTCAACAGTTTACAGATTAAAATAAAGTTTCAACAGTGTGTACGTTACAAATAAAGTTTTAGCTGTTTATATGTTAGAAACAAAATAAAGTTTCAACAGTTTACAAGTTGAAAAATAAAGTTTCAACAGTGTGTACGTTACAAATAAAGTTTTAGCTGTTTATATGTTAGAAACAAAATAAAGTTTCAACAGTTTACAAGTTGAAAAATAAAGTTTCAACAGTGTGTACGTTAGAAATAAATGAAAGTAAGACCTTCATCGTATGAGTATTCAAAGCATGTTTTGTAAATCAAATGTGTGTAGTCCTGACATGATAGAATCAAATGAACTTGACAAACGCGTTTGTCAAGCAAGCTTAATTCTATCATGTCAGGACTACACACATTTGATTTACAAAACATGCTTTGAATACTCATACGATGAAGGTCTTACTTTCATTTATTTCTAACGTACACACTGTTGAAACTTTATTTTAATCTGTAAACTGTTGAAACTTTATTTTGTTTCTAACATATAAACAGCTAAAACTTTATTTTTAACTTGCAAACGGCTGAAACTTTATTTCTAACGCGATTCTATCATGTCAGGACTACACACATTTGATTTACAAAACATGCTTTGAATACTCATACGATGAAGGTCTTACTTTCATTTATTTCTAACGTATACACTGTTGAAACTTTATTTTTCAACTTGTAAACTGTTGAAACTTTATTTTGTTTCTAACATATAAACAGCTAAAACTTTATTTTTAACTTGTAAACGGCTGAAACTTTATTTCTAACGCGATTCTATCATGTCAGGACTACACACATTTGATTTACAAAACATGCTTTGAGTACTCATACGATGAAGGTCTTACTTTCATTTATTTCTAACGTATACACTGTTGAAACTTTATTTTTCAACTTGTAAACTGTTGAAACTTTATTTTGTTTCTAACATATAAACAGCTAAAACTTTATTTCTAACGTACACACTGTTGAAACTTTATTTTTAACTTGTAAACGGCTGAAACGATATTTTCATTTACAACTAGTAGAATGCTGAGTCTAACTTGCAAACTAGTAAATCCTACGATCGTACTTTACAAACAGATAAAACTTTATTTCTAACGTAGACACTGTTGAAACTTTATTTTTAACTTGTAAGCGGTTGAAACTTTATTTCTAACGTACACACTATTGAAACTTTATTTTTAATTTGTAAACTGGTGAAACTTCATTTTATTTCTAACATACAAGCTGATAAAACTTTATTCTTAACTTGTAAACTGGTGAAGCTTCATTTTATTTCTAACATAGAAACAGATAAAACTTTATTCCTAACATACGCACTATTGAAACATTAGTTTTAACTTGTAAACTATTGAAACTTTATTTTTAACTTGTTAACGGTTGAAACTTTGTTTTATGTCTAACATACAAACAGATAAAACTTTATTCTTAACTTGTAAACTGATGAAACTTCATTTTATTTCTAACATACAAACAGATAGAACTTTATTCTTAACATACACACTATTGAAACTTTATTTTTAACGTGTTAACTATTGAAACTTTATTTTTAACCTGTAAACGGTTGAAACTTTGTTTTAATTCTAACATACAAGCAGATAAAATGTATTCTTAACTTGTAAACTGACGAAACTTCATTTTATTTCTAACATATAAACAGATAGAACTATATTCTTATCATACACACTATTGAAACTTTATTCTCAACTTTTAAACTGGTGAAACTTTATTTCATTTCTGACATACAAGCAGATAAAACTTTATTCTTAACTTGTAAACTGATGAACCTTCATTTTTATTTCTAACATATAAACAGATAGAACTTTATTCTTAACGTACACAATGTTGAAACTTTATTTTTAACGCACAAAGCGCTTAAACTTTATTTCCATAATATACACTATTGAAACTTTTTTTTTAATCTGAAACTTTATTTTTAACTTGTTAACGGTTGAAACTTTGTTTTATGTCTAACATACAAACAGATAAAACTTTATTCTTAACTTGTAAACTGGTGAACCTTCGTTTTTATTTCTAACATAGAAGCAGATAGAACTTTATTCTTAACATATACACTATTGAAACTTTATTTTTACCGTGTTAACTATTGAAACTTTATTTTTAACTTGTATACGGTTGAAACCGGTTTTTTAATTCTAACATACAAACAGATAAAGCTTTATTCTTAACATACACACTATTGAAACTTTATTTCTAACGTACACACTATTGAAACTTTATTTTTTAACTTGTAAACGGTTGAAACTTTATTTTATTTTTAACATACAAACAGCTAAAACTTTATTTCTAACGTAGACACTGTTGAAACTTGTAAACTCTTGAAACTTTATTTTATTTCTAACATACAAGCTGATAAAACTTTATTCTTAACTTGTAAACTGGTGAGGCTTCATTTTATTTCTAACATAGAAACAGATAAAACTTTATTCTTAACATACGCACTATTGAAACATTAGTTTTAACTTGTAAACTATTGAAACTTTATTTTTAACTTGTTAACGGTTGAAACTTTGTTTTATTTCTAACATACAAACAGATAAAACTTTATTCTGAACTTGTAAACTGATGAAACTTCATTTTATTTCTAACATACAAACAGATAGAACTTTATTCTTAACATACACACTATTGAAACTTTATTTTTAACGTGTAAACTATTGAAACTATATCTTTCATTTACAAATAATAGAACGCTTAGTCTAACTTGCAAACTAGTAAATCTTATTCGTCATCAAATCTAACTGTTATAATCCTCATCATGGAAATCAATGTTCCACAGTCCTTTGAAAAAGATATGATCACCCTTCATCTAACCCATCCAACGCATGATAACAACAACAACTCTTCGCATAATAACATTTATTGAATAACTGTAACAAGCATGCATTACAAATCAATGGTTTGAAACAGATAAAATAGATACAGCTGGTAACTGTCATATAGCGAGCAATGATAACCATATAGGACTTTGACAGTGTTGAGGTAAGGAGGAAAGAAGCATTGGTTATGAACGTAGCTACTACAACGAACAGACAAAATAGGAACACACAAATCCTTAAAACGTTTCGTGACTTCATGATAGTGTTGATTCACTCTACTATCCCAAGGTGGGAGCAAAATATCATTAATGACTAGATTGGGAAATACTTTCCTCTCCTTACCAGGATTATTACAAAAGATGCGTATAACATTGAAAGTAGCTAACCATCGTTTAAAGTCAATAAGAAGAGCACTCTCACAAGAAAAGCCATAGTCTTGCAAATATTTCAGATTAAGTCCATGAATGTGTTTTCTCGCCCATTGATCAACATTGGGATTGCAGTTGGCATGTTGATGATAGACATTGACAATCTGATATGTCCAATTGTTCATAGCAATAGCACTGAGCTCCTGTACAGGTTCACCCTCACAATCCATAAAAATGATGATAGAAGCCTAAAACGGAAATTACATATCTAAGGAAACGTTCTATAACATATTGCAAAATGAAGAATTACATCGATGCTTTTCACGACAAATTACACAAATGATATGATGGCAACGAAGAAGTAAAATGTATCTAATAAGACCACGTCTACGACACTCAAAGCACATAAGCGAATTGTCATAGGGTAGAGTTAGGAAAGGACTAGTAATTCTCCTTCTTTGATTTGCGTTTTGATGCAGCATTCTTCTCCGACTTGCGCTTCGTATCACTGCTGTTAAGGATTTCGTCAATAATGTCATCTACGCTGGGTGGCTTTGGAATATATATGATGGATTCAGTGTATATCGAGAGAGAGGCTATTTTGTTATCCTTGTGCTGACCATAATATAGTCCATTCACTTTGAAAATGATATCCCAAGTACCTTCTCCGAGCTCATCACATCTGATGGGTATTGATTGATCTCTATCCTTTTTATAATAACTACACCAATGTGATAATGGTAGGCAAATTTGATTGCCATCCCAAATCTTTCTATAGGGAGTATCCTTTTCATCTCTCGCCTTCCACTCTTGAGCAAGAGGAGTAGGAATGTCCATATTTAATGTCACGTACTCTTCAATAATGTCAAGTTGGTGGCGAATGTACGGACTCACGGGGATGAGTATGTAATCCCCATACTGATTGCTCAATATCTTCACATCAGTGGAAGGGAGCATTCCGTTCGCAGTACTACGCTGTGATCCTCATGACGCAAGACTTGTTTAAATTTACGCTGTAGCGGTGTAGGATTATGTACCTTTGTTGTTTCTTCCACTGGTCTCAGCTGTAGATGATCTGATTGTAGCGAACCTTGTAACGTCTGACCACCATTTTGTCCTGTCAGTGTAGTAGATGTAGAAGATGCCTGAAAATAAAAAAGATTCTATCAAGTTTACGTTCAAGGGAGGAGAGGGAGGAAAGTAGCGACTTACCATTTTAGTTGGATAATATAACAGGGATGTAGAGAGAGAGAGAATGTGCGTCCGTCACTTGTACGATTCAACGATGGAATGATTCTCAGTGTGGAAGGCTCTCTATTTATAAAGGAATGCTTGATTCTCATTAGACAACAATCCTCATTGGAGAATAGAATCAAGTTGATTCCCACTCTCACCGATGCTTCATTCGCCCGCTAGCGCTCATCGTCTCCTTTCACCGTCTCGACTAAAGCTCTATTGTATTCTTCCGTTGATAGGTGTGGTAAAACACGGGTGGGCAAATGTGTGTCGTCGCGCCATTGATAATAATACTCCAACAGTAGGCGACCATGCTTGAATACGCGCCTTGGATATTTCAGCAAAGTCTCATCAATCAATTTCCTACTTTGAGCCACACTCATGAATACAATGTGGCAGACAAGCTCGTTGTGGGGGAGGGTGTGGCATACACCAATGGTTGAATGTAGGTCGTAAGCATATCATCATTCATCATGAGTTGGAAGCCTATCACTGAAGGTAGCTCGACATACGCCCTTAGAGTCACCTAAACAATGTCCTCCATGCTCTGGGAAACTACCTACGCCATCGGCTGAATCGCTCCTCTCATCGTCAAAAGAATGTACATAGCTCATGCACTCCAACTCTCTCAGTGCTGTAGGCGTATTTTATACCACCCACCCCTACGCTCCTCTAGTGTTAACTTTCGTTTAGCAAAAAGTCGTCATGAAATTTCAACGACGGAGTAAAAGTTTGAGATGATACACTCCTGGCAAACTAACTCATGAAGTAGCTTTGCTGTGATACATTTCTATCTGTAAACATATGGTAATGTTAAAGTGAATCTAAAACTTTTCAGCTTATTAATTGTTCATCGTTGCATCAACGCTTTAACTCGTGAACAGTTATAATTTTATTTTAATTTACACTTAGTCTAACTTGTAAACTAGTAAATCTTGCGATCTTATTTTTACAAACAGTTATACCTTAATTTCTAACATACACACTATTGAAACTTTATTTCTAACTTGTAAACTCTTGAAACTTTATTTTGATATACAAACAGCTAAAACTTTATTTCTAACGCATACACTATTGAAACGTTATTTCTAACTTGTAAACTCTTGAAACTTTACTTTGATATACAAACAGCTAAAACTTTATTTCTAACGTATACACCATTGAAACTTTATTTTGATATACAAACAGCTAAAACTTTATTTCTAACGTATACACCATTGAAACTTTATTTTTTAACTTGTAAACTGGTGAAACTATATCTTTCATTTACAAATAGTAGAACGCTTAGTCTAACTTGTAAATCTTAAAACATTTCATATGGACGATGATGATAGATGAAATAGTGTCAAATAAAATTAAGATAGCTTACACTTCTGATACAGGGATAGCAATCGACTGCGATCCATGTGTAAAGAGCTTGTTAGACTACGGAAGAGAGAAGTGTGTTATGTTGCGTGTGGCGCGTGAGTGTCCTCCCATTTCATTCCATTCATCAATTCGTCTCATTGATAGAGACAGGTAGAACTCATGGTTCTCATAACGTATGCAATGGAAAGTTTTAGGCAACCTTCGACAGTTGGCTAAATGTCGCCCTGGCGCGAATGCATACTACGTTGAGACAGAGGCAATCACTTGCAAACATGACGCAGAGAGGTTAAACAAGATTGACCATTGCCGAATGTCCCTTGCGGTATACATAGCTACGGGTTTCACCGCCGCCCTTTACAGGAACGCCCGTCGAAAGGAAGTATTACACCGAACTTCATTTGCAACGTTCAAGTTGACTGATAGCAGATTCAACTTAATGATAGTATTCGCCAGTCCGAAGACTGCCCAGGGCAAACCGCGAGGAGGTTCTATCATGTCTTGCCCCATGGTGGCCCTTAAGAGAGCCGATGGTTCGTTTTCGGGGGGTGTGAATTTGACTATTGGCTGGAATAGTCAATGGGTATGACGGTTAGGTTGTCATAGACCCTATACCGCCGAGGTCGTACTGGTGCATCTGGCACCTTTCGGATGCGGGTGGTATTTGGAGTTAACACCTCATCCGTCCAAACGATCCTCTTGATCTTCCCCTTCTTCTCAGTCTCTTCATCCCACTCGTCGAGGATGACGAACTCGGGAATGGCGTTGTCTTCATCGGTGAAGACGGGAATGTTGTCGGCAGATGTCGCTTCCATCGTGACTTCAAATTGAATGAGAAGCGCTACAATCTTCTGGCTTATATAGGGTTTTCAACAATGAATTGCTCAACAGCGAATCAGAATGCTTCAGGGATAGCAATCGACTGCGATCCATGTGTAAAGAGCTTGTTAGACTACGGAAGAGAGAAGTGTGTTATGTTGCGTGTGGCGCGTGAGTGTCCTCCCATTTCATTCCATTCATCAATTCGTCTCATTGATAGAGACAGGTAGAACTCATGGTTCTCATAACGTATGCAATGGAAAGTTTTAGGCAACCTTCGACAGTTGGCTAAATGTCGCCCTGGCGCGAATGCATACTACGTTGAGACAGAGGCAATCACTTGCAAACATGACGCAGAGAGGTTTAACAAGATTGACCATTGCCGAATGTCCCTTGCGGTATACATAGCTACGGGTTTCACCGCCGCCCTTTACAGGAACGCCCGTCGAAAGGAAGTATTACACCGAACTTCATTTGCAACGTTCAAGTTGACTGATAGCAGATTCAACTTAATGATAGTATTCGCCAGTCCGAAGACTGCCCAGGGCAAACCGCGAGGAGGTTCTATCATGTCTTGGCCCATGGTGGCCCTTAAGAGAGCCGATGGTTCATTCTCGGGAGTAACGTCATCTTACACCCTACCAATTCTGCTGAAAGAGTCTTTGACTCTCTCTTTGGTAGCCCTGTCGACTTCCACACTAACTGGTACATGGCTAAAAAGTGGAATGTAGCGCCATTCCGTTGGATTGACAGCAGTTGCTGTCATCGGATTGCCAATCCGAGCAAGATTATTAAAAACTCTGTCTTGCTCCTCTAGCCTGACAAACTCCTCAAATAAATTTCGCGGCCTTAACTGCGGTCCGCGAGGAGAGCTGACTTGACTGTTCGGCGTCTGCATGATTGAAATGAAATGAAATGAGAGGCAGTGGTTTATATACCCCTCTAACGCGACGCAACGTTCAAGTTGACTGATAGCAGATTCAACTTAATGATAGTATTCGCCAGTCCGAAGACTGCCCAGGGCAAACCGCGTGGAGGTTCTATCATGTCTTGCCCCTAGGTGGCCCTTAAGAGAGCCGATGGTTCGTTCTCGGGAGTGTCGTGATGGGGTGGTGAAGGCGGGCAAAGATCTGCAATGAAAATGATATGTATTAGAATAGGATATACTATCTTATTTACTTTTCACTTACCAAGTTAGCCATCCTTTGGCAGTCTCGCGCGCTTCCGAATCGAGAATTTATGTAAGTGACCGCGCATTCTTAGGCTGGCATGCAGACATTTCTTGGTCGGATGGCCGTTATAACATATTATTGATTCGTCGAGGCTTTGATTTACCAATACTTCGCCGGCCAAATGATTATCCCGAATAGGGATGTGAAATTCAAACAAACGATCCTCATTCACACGTTCCCACTCATCCCTCATGCGCTCCAACTTCTCATACGCCTGCCTCTCATCACCCCGCCGAGCCACAGTCCTCTCCAACTCAACATTCCTCGCTCTCAACACACTCATCTCCTTCATCATCTCCTCAAACTTCGCCTCTGCATCTCTCATTCTTCTCTCCGCAGCACTCGCCCTCTTCTCACACTCATCATTCTTCTCTTCCAACTCACGCGTCTTATTCTTCAAATCAGTCACACTACGCCTCATTCTAATGTTTTCATCCGCTACCTCCTTCGACTTCAGTTCCTTCTTTTTTAACTCATCCAACTCCTTCACAACTTCATCCTTCACTTTCTTCAAACTCTCATACTTATTCACCAACAAATCATGCGCCATCTGCTGCGAAACATGCCTCTTCTCTTCATCCTTCAACCACCTCGCCGACTGCACACGAATCCCACCACTCTTCACTTTTGGGGAAGATGAGCTCTTCGGGGGTCGGTGATGACAATGTCTGACACCTCCGACGACGAAGAGCTCAACTTCCTCACACGCTTCCTCACACGCTCCCTATCTAAATCCACATCATCCTCATCATCACTCTCAAGCACTCTCTTTCGCCCAATCTCACCCTCCAACGACGCAACCGCTCTCGCCAACTCATCATTCTCAACAACATTCTCAACCTTACCCTCTCGCTCGATCGCCAACATTCGCTCCCTCTCTTCCACAATCAACTGCGTAAATCTCAAATCACTCACTAAACCACCACTACAGTCAGCATGCACTCTGTAAAAACGCGCCTCATCCTCATCACCCTTCAGCACTCTGCACTTCACACACGCAACCCTATTCAAGATAATCATGTGGCCGGTGCCCGCCTTCTTGACATGAGCCTTGGCGTCCGCACTGCGATTTATACGACCGCACATGAGCACATTTTGATGTGATATTTACGATTTTTGTCGTTAGCCATGCCTGTTTTATCGTTAGCTGTAAGATAATGAAATTTGTATAAGTTTGGAATCATGTAGTACAGTCATATTCCTAAAGAGTGTAGTGAGTGGCACTCGATCCCGTCGACAGCCCGAAGGCCTTGTACTGATCACTAGGGAAGTGAGAGATCTTCCCCGATACCCGCTCTTTACAGCTGAAGACATCATTGTCACTGCCCCGAAGTGGTAACAGGAACGCCGAGTCAAAGGTAGTGATCAGTAGCTGGGATCTAACCCCTCAAAGCTGCCTTAGACTTAGTCAAATTTCAAATCTGATAGCAGATTTGAACTCAGGATACTTGAAAACCTTAGTCTATATGTTAAAACTTTGAAAAAAGTGAAAATTAAGAATTTTTAAAAAATTCCGCATTTTACTACTCATACTACTTTTAAAAAATTTTATCAGTAGTAAAGACACTATCAAACTCTATCATACAAACTTTGAAGTAAGAAGATAGCTTGCCTACTTCAAAAGATAGAGTCCTTTGAAACACCCGATATCGGGAGCTCAGAGCGACGACCGTCGCTTACCTCGTCTTTCGATGAAGTGATCAGACTTACGTTGTCGGGGGTTTATATATGCTCGGAAGAAAACTTAAAATGGCTCTATCTCCGAAAGTATTCATCGTAGCGACATGCGGTTTGTTGCAAACGATTCGTCTCATCATTCTCTATCATATGACACCTGAACCATTCTCATATGACCACGGGAAGTTGGTCCGTCAGCACATGTCCATGTAACATGCCACAAGTGAAAAAATTCCTAAGTGTGAGAGCTCCAGTGTGGTGAAAATTTTGAAAAATTTAAAACTTCCGAATTTCGACCTGGGATCGACACCAAAACATTTTTCATCAAATTTCACTGACTCCCCCCTCCCCCCCGCGTTCAGAGAAATTTGATGAAAAATGTTTTGGTGACGGTCCCAGGTCGAAATTCCACACTTTTGGAAAATTTTCAAAATTTTACCCATACAAAGCCACTCTGACACTTAGGATTTTTTCAGGTAAGCGAGCTCCGACCTAAAATCTTGTAACCGCTCTAACTTTTGAATGAAGACAGATATGAACAAGCCGTTTCTTTCAGTGAATTTGTCTCACTCTTAGCTTTCAAACGAGCTATTGCACGACAAAATCCGTCCACTAGAAGCCAAAATCGAAGCAAGCTGTCCAGAGGGGGGGGACGTCAGCGAAATTTCAAAATTTGATGAAAAATGTTTTGGTGACGGTCCCAGGTCGAAATTCCACACTTTGGAAAATTTTCAAAATTTTACCCATACAAAGCCACTCTGACACTTAGGATTTTTTCAGGTGAGCGAGCTCCGACCTAAAATCTTGTAACCGCTCTAACTTTTGAATGAAGACAGATATGAACAAGCCGTTTCTTTCAGTGAATTTGTCTCACTCTTAGCTTTCAAACGAGCTATTGCACGACAAAATCCGTCCACTAGAAGCCAAAATCGAAGCGAGCTGTCCAGAGGGGGGGGACGTCAGCGAAAATTTTTTCTCTCCGATTGAGCTGGAAATACACCATTTCCATGTAGAATTTCACGCTGATTCCAAATCTGAAATCCGTTTTCCAATCCGATGCTTCGTTTTGAAGCTACAGCCCAAAACGTCCCAAATTCTAACTCTGTCGTTTTTCGCCAATGTCCGACCTAAAATCTTGTAACCGCTCTAACTTTTGAATGAAGACAGATATGAACAAGCCGTTTCTTTCAGTGAATTTGTCTCACTCTTAGCTTTCAAACGAGCTATTGCACGACAAAATCCGTCCACTGGAAGGCAAAATCGAAGCGAGCTGTCCAGAGGGGGGGGGGGACGTCAGCGAAAATTTTTTCTCTCCGATTGAGCTGGAAATACACCATTTCCATGTAGAATTTCACGCTGAATCCGAATCTGGCCTCCGTTTTCCCATCCGATGCTTCGTTTGGGCGCTACAGACCAAAACGTCCAAAATTCTAACTCTGTCGTTTTTCGAAAAATGTTGAAAATTTTTTCTCTCCGATTGACTTGAAACTCACCATACAGATAGAGAATTTCACGCTGATTCCAAATCTGAAATCCGTTTTCCCATCCGATGCTTCGTTTTGAAGCTACAGCCCAAAACGTCCCAAATTCTAACTATGTCGTTTTTCGCCAATGTCCCAAAATCTTAAATGGCGTCTCACATCTAAACGAAGACAGATATGAACAAGCCGATTCTTTCAGTGAATTTGTCTGACTCTTAGCTTTCAAACGAGCTATGGCACGACAAAATCCGTCCACTAGAAGCCAAGATCGAAGCGAGCTGTCCAGAGGGGGGGGACGTCAGCGAAAATTTTTCTCTCCGATTCAGTTTGTGAACGTGGACCCACCTGGCCGGCACACCACGACAGACTACATCCTCTGTCGTTCCAGAGGGGGGGGACTCAGACCCGAAGCACCACGGCGGCCGACCACGACACTCTGCCGTTCCAGAGGGGGGGGACGTCAGCGATGGCGGCCATCTTGCGCTATCTGGTGTTCGCCGTTTTCTTACTACTAGAACCAAAGAATAGATGTAATATTTATAAAAATTACAATTTCAAAACGAAGTGAGAAGTTCATTAACATAGAAAGTCAGGATCTGGTGTCTCCACCTTAAGCAGAAGCTACAACTTCAATTCATACTTTCATTTAGAGTCACAGACACCTAGTTTTTTCGTCCAATGTTACTGTCCAGCCGCTGTCCGGATGTTTATCATCGAGGGTCGTCGTATTGCATCGTTTCACATACCTTTTCAAATCATCTCACAGGTCTGTGATGGCCTGTCTTTTAGATGTTGTTTGACTTTCATTTCCGTCGAAGCAGATGTTAATGTCAAGTCGAAGCAGATGGATGTGTGGCATGATGGGGGTACTATCCAATTGCAAAATATGTCGACTGATTATCAGGTCAGAAATTGTAGCATCGGACATCTTCTGGATCTCCCAATGATCGACATTTCCGTTGCATCGAACAAATTGACGTACTCCATCAAATAAGCGGACTGCTCCCCTCATCATAAATAACCAGAGCCCCTCAGAATGCAGTCCATCTGGTGGATGGAGATGTAAACAACATTCATCAGTAAAAGTCAGGTCTGCAGACTCGAACTCGGACTCGGTGACGGAGTCTCGGTCCTACTTTTAACACAGCCCTAGTAAAAACTATCTGATTCCATCTTTCTTCAGTGAGTCCATTCATTTTTCTTCCTGCATCAATCAGGCGTTCTTTGATTTGCTTGCATGTAGTAATTGCCTTCGGGCTGCTATTCTTCCAAAATGTTTGTATTGTCGAAAGAAACGTTTCACTGTTTTCAAAGAAATAATTGACGTCAAATTCATGGAAATGCGTAGTTCGTTTGCAATCAGTCTTGGATGCTTTCTTGATTAGCGAGCCAAGTCGAAACCGAGAGTGAAGCAAATGTTTGGTAGAACTGTCGCATCATTGCACCCGACGATGACTTTGGCCAAAAAATGTGCACATTCATTGAATGTATTATTTTTCGATGAATCGTTATTTTTTATTATTATTATCAAGCGGGATGAGACAATGACAGTTTACCAACAATCTGATGCTTTCACTAATGGGCAATTCCATAAACGCTATTAATATCATTAAATATTTGCAAAGGGATTAATATTTCAGACTTATCTGGCATGCTATGGTGCAATTTTCATGGAAACCGTCGTACTTCTTCACGGTGAGAAATGACGACTTTGTGTCAAAGCGCCTGTGCGTCATTTATGGAATTGTCATTGTTATTATGGAATTATCTGGATTTCATCAGCTGTACCATCTTATCATTTAGTTAATTCGAAACGTTTTTTTCAAGATTCTACTCCTATCATTCATTTTTTCTATTCGTCGATGAGTGATCTGCTTGTTGATATTCTGCGCTCTCATTTGTATGCTTACCTAAAATATTTCAATGGAGAAATTTGGTGTAATAAACTAATTTTGACTGCATGTGAAAGCGTTTTGCTTTTGTAAGAGGCTTCCTTTGAACAACAACTCAGTTGCTTTTTAGTGATGTTGCAATAAAACCATTCAGGAATGATACTAAAACACGGCAATTCCGCGAGTCTTAACTCACCATCGAAAATGTTTATGGTGAGGGTGTTCGTTATGAGAGTGAAATTTTCTTTCCAAAGTCCGTGAATTGATAGAGGTCTTCCAATTGATAGATACCACCTATCTGCATGTTCAAACTTTTCACTTAACATTTGTTTTGCACATGAGTAAAGTGCAGGCCGAAGCGTCGTACGGTTGTGAAATATCAGCATCCGTGGAAAATTCCTCGAATAGTTTCATTTTTCAAAGCTAGATTTACATGCTTACTAACAGCTGATCTCCGTAGAGGTGAATCTAGACCCTGCGCGGAAATTTTCCGCTCTTCAATTGGAAACGCTGTGTCTGGTCAAAACCTATTCAAAACAAGTTTTATTAAGTTTGCCATCTGTGACTCGTTGACAAATTGAGCAAATTGGCAAACAAACGTGGGCCCATCATAGATCCATGAAGAACATAGGATTGAACTTCAATGAAGGGACCAGTACAACCATCAGTCGAAACTCCCTGAAATCTATCGCTCAAATAGGATATCTAAGCCTTTGGCATTCTTGAGTCCCGGTGCTTTGTATTTTAATAAGCGAGGCGGTCGCAGAGCCATTTGGGAGGAATGCGTGGTGGGATATTCCATATAAGGCGAAAATAATTGTCACACATTTTGTTGAGAATAAGTCGTGGTAATATCTTAGATATAACTGGCGGTAGGGATATTTGTCGGGTAGTATGACAAAGCAGACCAATATTACAATTAGATTGCTATTGTTTTTTGTCGATAAATTTTTCGATTGAATGTTCTGCACTCGAATATAGATGACAGTATAACTGCATCATCTCATTTTACTTTGTGTCAACAAAGACAAAAACACAATTAAATCATACATGCAGGAAAATACACACGGGAAAATCATCAAATTCAAAAGCTGCGACATAAAAAAATTAAAAAAAGTGGACCGATGAGGCTCAGAGAGCATTAAGGTCGTCCGAATGCTATCCACAATACCATCACAATACACGGAGACCGAGAGTCGTTCCTTCTCAATCCTCCCTTTAGCCACATCCATCTGCCCACCGCAAATGTCTGCAACTAAAAGCACAAAAGATCTTCCCATCAGTCCAGGCAAGATGCACCACAACGCAAGACCATTGCTTGTCGAAGCCGAATCTATTGAAGTGTCAATAATTAAAGAATCAAACCAAGCATTTAATTAAATGCATGTACATTGTATACATGTAGTTGAAGTATCTGTGATAATCATAAATATTCCAAAATCCAATATCTTAACTTTTCAAACATCTTTTTCCAGCACCGTCATTGCATCCAACTTACTCCTCGTGGATGAGATCATGCGCGCTGGTCTATCTTCACTGAAGGGCGATTAAAATTCAAGTTTACATGGACATCATTTTCATTTGTGTATTGATAGGGTTGTTAACCGAATAAACGTTAATGGACAATTACTCTTTTCTATGTTTACGGGCATTTAACAGGAGAATTGTGGGTTTATTCAGAAATGGCAATTTAGAATAGAATAGATTTAGAATGGTTGTTTGTAAATATTTCTGCGTTGCCACTTCTATACGGTCATCGAAGCTGGACGTTTAAGGCACCTCAACTTCGCGAGGGCGAAGATCTTGAATTTAAATAATTATCTGCTCGGGTGAATGCCCTTGATCTAAATCAGGGGTGGGCAACGTGCGGCCCGCGGGCCAAATGCGGCCCGCGAGATAGGTTCGTACGGCCCGCGATGAGAGCAGGATAATATAGACGTCCATATATTCTTACTTTAAAATTTAAATACTTCATTACTCGCATTAATTAATTCAAGGCAATATATATTTATTAACAAGAGCCAAATACACGCATTCATTAAGAAACTTAATAATTTGAGGCAGCTAATGCATGTTTTGCCCACAGTGCGCGCGCGTCATGGTCGCTTATTGTCTGACTGACGTTTCCTTCTCGTTATATAAATATTCTCTGCCCGAATTTCCAAATCTTCGTGCATTCGCTGCAAAGAAGATGGCATTGTTTGGCTCGACGTATGTTTGCGAGCAGATATTCTCGCGTCTCAACTTCATGAAGTCCCCGTTTCGATCCACCCTTAGTGACGAAAATTTGGAAAATGGCCTTAGGGTTGCAACGTCTTCCTTCATACCAGACATCGACAAAATCTCGAAGGACATCCAGACTCAACGTTCTCACTAGAATAGGATACATCGTTGTATTTTTTCACGCTTGAATTAAATAATAAGTAAAGTAAAGTTTTCATTAAAAAGATTTTTCACCTCAAATGCAGGGTTGTGGCAAATCTATGAATATAACGTATTTTTACACCACAAAATTAGATATCCGATATCATCTTTTAACCAACTTTCGAACTTAGCGGTTAAATGATGAACCTGGATCTGGCCAGACCCGGCTTCATCCTTTACCTAGTATCAAATGACGACATCATTTTACCGTTAAATAAGTATGCTGAAACTTGCGGCCCGCGAAGCTTATGGGACCCTTGATGTGGCCCGCAACTAGGAAAAGGTTGCCCACCCCTGATCTAAATATTTTCGTCTAGTTTTCGTCACCATGTAGATTTCGCCACTTTGTGATACGTTACCAATAAACCTCAAATATGGTTGTGCAAATGTTAATAATTACCTATAATAATAATTAAATTTCCAAAATTTACTTCTAGGACTAGATCATTAAGAGTGAAACGGCAAAAGTTGCTTTAACATGATAATTTGACAGTAAACACTATTTATCTTAATTACCCCGAGAAATCGCCACTGGATGAAATACCATTTTACCCCAAAACGCAGGTTTTCCCTTATACCATTATCAGTGTCAGAAAACAATGAGTCATCAAGTCTATTTTTGTATCAGGGAAGTGGTGAAATTGACAACAAAGTGACTCATTCGACTTACGTGCTCATGCCACAGATTTAGAGAGGAACAGATGAACTATTTACACAACTGCTTGAAGCCAGTAAACACAGGACGGGAGAGACACTAGTTTGCGATAGACGGGCAAGAAACAAGTCGCGATATGATTACAGCGATGACTGCTGCAGGATAAACATACTTGAATAGCTGTCATTGTCATGTTGTCAAATGATTTATTTGTCAACAAAGAAAGCAAGCTCAATGAATTGTGTCACACCTATTAATTAGTAAATAAAGTACCCAATAATGGTCCGTCAGCTCTGGGAATACAGTATCAACGTTGATCTTGTTCATGACAAAATGCTCCACTTTAATGTCCAAATTGCATCCTGTAGGGAGAGTGGAGGCATTCCATACTGCAGGAAACAATGATTTGAAAGCAACTTCAGCCACTTTAATTATGGTAAATACACCAAAACTAGGTGACATCAGACCACCTCGCTGCTTCCTACAAAAAAACTTTGCGCATGGGAAATCTACTGAATCGGAAAATAAAGCCGCTCGACATACACAGCACGCAACTCGTTCTTTGATGCTGTTACTTACAAAACCTGCAACGCAACAGGGGCGTAGCCAAAGGGGGGCTACCAGGGCCATGCCCCCCCAAACGTTTAAGTAGTGCTGAAAAGTACATTTTTAATCTGAATTTTAAAATATGTTCTTAACAATTCTCGTTGCACATAGACATGTATTTTATTTGAAGTACTGCTAAACTGACTTAGAGGTGCGACTTTCCTCATCTTTGTTAATGCAATTACATCCAGATTTGTCATCGAAGAAACATTTGGAACATGTCAAATGACATTATTCAGTAAAAGTTTGTCTGAAGCAGTGTATAGATTCTGCACACGTATTATCAATATTTCAAATCATCACTTAAATAACTCGGGTGTATCTTTGGTTGTACGCTTGTTGGTTACAGTGTGTATAGGCTAATATTCATATTTACCCAATGACAATAAATAATCAACTGTCTTTGAGTTTAGTAAAGTTTACAGTCTAAATCGAACGATATGCGTCTTTTTTCCATTAAATTTAGCAATGGGACTAAGAACGTTACAAAGAACTGAATGTTTTATAATATAATTTACCTCCAGAAACGTGTAGGCGCCTAAGTTCCTAAGTTATTCAGTTCTACCTGTAGCAGAGGCCAATCGGAAAATAATAAAAAACTATTTTGTAAAAATATGGAAGAGCTATAATCGAATTTATATCGCAAGAAATACATTGAAATATTGAGAGCAATTATGCACATTGGTTGACTTGATGTGTATCGAAAGAGGCATTTCATGTTTCAGTCAACATTGTACAATTCCTTGAACAAGATTCGGCTTTTTGGTTATTAATTCATGTACGAACCAGGGTATAGAAACATTCATCTAATAATTTTGGACATAAAATGTAAATGAGAAGTTAAATCATGAAATGAAAATTCTTTATTATCTAACAGGTATTTCAGATAAGCTTCAGATTCTAATACGCTTGCATGTAGTTACATGTATACAAAGTGTTAAAATGTATATTCCGTAAACGTCAATCAAAATCATAGGAAGTAGGTACTATATAATGTAATTGAATACCAGTTTTAAGAATTGCAATTCATCAGAACCTTGTCCCCCCAAACTGATTTTCTGGCTACATCCGGCAACGTAATATAACACATTGAGTCACCAGTCATCATCCATTTTATGCAAATCCATCATCCAAGGCGAATAAAGGAATTCAGTGTTTTCATCGTCGGTGATGTTGTTGGATATATTTGCAGCTTCTGTTATCGTGGGGTTCCTACATCCTTTTCAAATTCGTTGGCTAGGAAATCAAATGGTTGTCTGATCAGTCCTGGCTCGCATTCAAAGTTGGATATCCATTCTCTGATTCGAGACTCATGTGGAAGAGCTAGGATTTTACGGACAAATCGATAGGCTGATGGACTGTAAAAATGCAAAGCTATTGCGAACTCGGCCACTTCATTTTGATGCCGCCTCCCTTGTTTTCTTTCGTGATTCTTTATTTCATTCTTAAATAATGCAAAAGTTAGACCTCCAAATTGTCCGAGTTTTTTATATCCACCGTCGGCAATAATTTCCTTATCATGAAGGACTTTCAACAGGGAACTGATCATTTTAGAAGCGCGTCTTATTTTCTGTGATTTACGTCTCAGACGCTTTCGTAGAACAATACATTTACATATATTACGATATGAAGTAATCACCTGTGACGACTTATCATTTAATTAAATCAAAATTCTTGTTATGCAGCCCTACAGAATTGCTGTTGAATGATGTCGACATCAATTTATCTCAAAATGGACTTAGCACACATATATGTCATACACATGAGCATAATCATCAAATTGTCAAAAACGTGAGATGTTATCGCCTCAACGCGATAAGTATCCCATCTGGTCAACACATTTCTTGCCTGTCTATCGCAAATTGTCATCAAAGTAAACACCGATCGGCGGGCTTCAACGCCGTCAGCGTGAATTAGGGAAAGCAGTTTATCTGTTCCTCTCTAAATCTGTGGCTCATGCATACCAGAGACAGTTGCTATCCGATGAGTATGAAATAGCTATCAATCTAAAGTTAACAGGTGGAAAATCTATGTGAAAAAACGTAATGTAGCGCATTTGAAATGTCAATTGAATGGAGGGTGGCGGCCGAGCCCGGGAACCGCCCTTAAATTTTAGTGAAATAGGCAATTAGCCCGGGAATGCCGTTTTGTGATATTATAACACTAAGTTAAATGAGCATAACTTCCTTATTCCAACTGCTATCAACATGAATTTGGTCTACACAATCACATTCAGCCGGTTAGCTATTTTTTTCAAAGCACAAATGATCAAGCTTTTATTCAGTTGTAGCCCGTGAGATATTTATGAGTTCAATGATTTTGCAAGCATAGAAGGATAATTTTTTTCGTGCTTTTTAATGATCACAAAACATTTCATTTTCATCAACTGATTCATGTAATTTTTGATTTTAGTCAGTTTTTTAGACTTCAACTTTCAAGCATGCAAGGCTAAAGTAGCTAATTGCCTTCTGAGACGTGACACAAAAGCCATGTATTCTCAATTTGTTGTAGTAGCATTATTTATTTTTTTCGACATGTTATGAATTTTATTACAATAAAGACCAATTACTAGAAACGTGACGGAATTAATTACACAATGCGGGGAAATAACCAGATAAAGAAACTGCTGCCATGGCTTAATCCAATACGGAGGTAACATTGCCGCGTTGCACCGCATTCGCTGAATCAAGAATCATCGAGACCTTGATTCACCAGCATTTTTTCTACCTGATTTTTCCGAATTTTGCCTGAATTTTTCTAGCTGACTTTGCTCGAAACCTCACACGAATTTCATGGCTGACGGTTACCATGCGCCCATTGTTTCTAAGCAAGCTGATAAAAAAAGAAGATAGGCTAATTGGGAATTATTCTGGCGGTTACGGCCTGCGTTCATTGTGGCTACGCAGTTCAAAAAGTTGCGTTCCAAAATGCAGTTTGTTGTTTCAACTTAAAATGTTTGAAAATTTAAGTCTAAAAAATCGGTTACAGTTTCATAGAACTATGAATCAGATGATAAAAAATGAAGTATTTTTGATCGTTGGAAAGTTCAGGAAGTGATTTTTTCTATCGATGTGAAATCATTTAGATTCCATGCCCGGTGAAAAAAAACTGTCGGGATTCTGTCGGTGAATTGTCGGCCCGACAATTTACCGACAATTCACCGACAGATCCCGACAGTTTTTTTTCACCGGGTGCGTAGTTCACTTGCTGCAGACCAATAAGGAAAAGTATACGTTTATAATCCTAAAAACCACCGCTTACAGAATTCAGTATTTTTAAAAACTGAGCGCAATAGCGTCATGTTTCTCACGTCAAAATTCAAACAGAAAATGTCTCAGATTTTATGATAAGAAAAGATTGAAGAAGCGTCCGGATTATTTCAGAGCGGTATAATTGGAAAACTTCTGGTCAAAATTCAAAATATCGCAGAAATTGGGTGAATTTGCTCGGGAATTCGAAGCTTGAAATCTGGCCGCCACCCTGTACATCAGAAACACAACTTTATTTATTTGGTCATGGTTAACAGTAACAAAGAAATGCTGTGAAAGAAATATACAGAGTGTCCATAAAGTCTGTACCTGATTTTAACTCGTCATTTTAAAAGAAAATGTTAAAAATTAAAACTTTGTTAATCACACGCAGACATTTAAGCCTTGTTTGTATAACAACATTTGATGTCAAACAATGTCTCGTACAGCACCTGTTGGATGTCAGGTCTATATACAAATATCTTAATTAGCAATATTTTTGTCGCATGAGTTTCTAGTTGACGGCACACGTTTGTATATCACAGAAAGCGCATCCTCGAGAGCATGCTTTTCCAAGGAATCCGCGGTCCTGGAATTTCATGCATTCCTTGAATTTTTTAGTCAACTACAAAGCAATAATTCAACTGCTACAAAATGTCCACTCAAGAATTTGAAATGTATATACAGTGTAAGTAGACTATTTCAAATAGGAGCGGCGATAGTTAATGCTGACGAACTACATAGGAATCTTTGTGTCCGCAAAAGCTATAGATCAGGATTGTGTTTACGATTAAGAATGAGAAAACGAAGTCTTCCATTTACTGCTTGAAACCTCATGCTCCATGTGTCTCACCCACGGTACGGCCCCTTTTGTAAACCTACCAGATGGTCATTAATCATTTACCGTCATTATATACACTTGTCACAGGAATGCAAACTCTAAAAGACACTAGAACACAAAATCTTAATTTTTGCGAATATTCGGTATAAGAACTCTCCTAACTCAAGCTCATGAAAGGCATTTCAAAGTGGATCTTCTGATTCGCACCACATTAAAAAGTAAAAAAACTCAGTAATGTGCTCACTCAAAATGTGTGATCAATGAAGATTTTTCGTTGATATTCATGGACAACTATCTCCACCTCAGAAAACATTACTACTTGAAATTGCGCTCTAATTTCAGTGTCTCATGGATGTGATACTCAGCGAATTAGCTTAACCCTTTCATAGCGGATGTATTTTCAAATGTAAATAATTCAAAATTTATAAATTTGTTACGTTGGGCATGAAAGGATTAATAAAACAAGGTCCATAACGTTTTTGCTCACAGCTATCTGTTCTATATTGTTGCATAAGTACGTAATTTTGTGTAGATTCAAGAAGAAATGCCAATGGATATGAAACCCTTTCATGACGGTGCTATTTTCAATTTTATGAAAATGTGAAGCGCAAATTTCGAGCGTTCTACGAGAGTTGACTCTAGTGATCCATCCCTCCATTCGGTCAGTTTTTTTCTCGTTCTGAGTACTTCGGTCATAATTAATATATGTAGCAATCAAATACACGTATAAGGTACGTTGGGTATAAAAGGGTCTACATCTAATATAGCCAAAGCGATTTTAGGTGACCTGCTGATCTGTAATTTTACTTCCAGTGTTAGTCATCAGGTTGCAATGAAGATCATACGCCCGTATCAAGTAACCGACCTTTCATGAAGTATCCTTTCCGTCGAAAGCTACCTTTCGTAAGGTCGGCCTTTCGATTCCGTATCAAGTTTCTTTCCTTTCAACTTAACTAACGAAAGACGCTTTCATGAAAGGAATGGGACCTAAGTAGGTCAACATCTGATTGTTGCACTTTAATGATTCATTTATTGGTGACAGGAAGAATGTGATTGGTCTATTTAATTTGTCTCACGTCCCCAAGTTGTCACAACTACGCAGCCAGATGTGATAAAAACGAATTGATCCTAACGAACGACCACGATCTTCATCTTGAAATATGGACACAAAAGGCAAACGTGTTTCTCCTATGACAAGCGGTGATCGCAGCCTACTGACAGAATTATTAAGACCACATATAAAGATAATACAGTAGAATTCGCATATATCGGCGCCTCAAGGGACAGACGAAAACCGCCGATATACGCGAACCGCCGATATATGCGAACTCCCTGAATTTTGAAGTTTTGTGAAATCTACACGAGCTCTGAGATCAAGCCATGCATCATACAATGTATATACGTGTATTGACTCATGAATTATTGCGTTGCTATACTTAAATACATGTACATATTGACTTATTGTCCAACATGTGCAGTACATGTACATGTAATTGTGTCTATGTAATCAATAGATATCTAAAAATTGTGCCTTTCTGAACTGATACTTGCAGCGTAAGTATCGCAAACCGGATATCACTATGTTTGTCAAAAACTGAGTATGCTTTTTGAATCAAGAAGATTGAAGCTTCTTCATGCCTACATGCTTACCTGCTATATGAAGCACAAAACAAAGAAGAGTATGCATAAATCAAGACGCTGCTACGAGTCACGTGCAGGCGAAGCCAGCCAATCTAAGTCAATCAAGACGCTGCTAAGAGTCACGTGCAGGCGAAACCATAGAGATGGATGGGGTGGCGAGCCGCTTTCTGTCTAGAGAGAGGACATGCATCGAACTCAACAATGTTTTCGACGGTAGCTTGTGCTCCTTTGATGACGCAACAGTCATTAAGTCAGGTCTGACAATAGCATCGTAAGTGAAGGCGTTAACAATGCAATCATCGCGTCGAATGAAAAACTAATTATGTGAGAATTATCAGTGAGATACAGTGGCAAGCCTACTTATCTTTCCTCGGCTGCTAGATTCTACAATTTTGATCAAACCCCCAAACATGATCGAGATGAATTGTAGAAGATCTAAATTTTCACATGCCACTAGAATAGTTAGAATCGGATAGTCCTAGCAGAATCTACAGCCATCCGCGTCCACATATACTGTCATTCTAGTGACTCTTCTAGGCAAAACACATCGCTTGAGGATTTCCAGGAAATCCGCCGTTATAAACGAATTTTTTCTGTCAGGGACAGCGAAAATGCGCCGATATAGGCGAATCGCCGATATAACCGAAGCCGATATAAGCGAACTCGATTATATGGAAAAGATAGGAAATTCTGCCGGGACAAAAAGAAACCGCCGATATAGCCGAAGCCGATATATGCGAATTCTACTGTAGAAGTGAAAGATAATAGCAGTGAAAGTGGAATGCGAACGGTGTTGAAAAAGCAGAAGGCGTGGGAAGAAATAACAACTCAATACAATATCAATGCCTCATCAGAACGTAGCTGGAAACAACTGAGAAAAGCCTGGGACAACTTCAAAGTGTCTGCAAAGAGAGTGAAAGCCATAGAAAGGCGAGAAACGATTCGGACAGGAGGGGGAACATTCCCGAAGGAGGCAGAGGTCAGCCAACCTGACAACGATATTCTTGATTTGCTAAGTGACAAGATTGACTCAATGATAAACTCGTATGATGATGATGCCATCTACAACAACGAAAGGTTCCACCGGTAAATGATATAATCGTGCGGAAAGCTGCAACATCCCAAGTCAATCTAAATTCATCTGACATAATCGAAAATGCGAGTGATGGAAATGAACTTGATCTCAGTCAGACGACGAATAGGAATGTGGGCAGCTCGAAAGACAAAGTAAGAAAATATTGCAACTCGACTGATAATGTTCATCGGTTGATGGAATATGAAAGAACAGAACACGAAATTCGCATGGAATATTGGAGATTGAAGATCCAGTTCTTGAAGGAGAAGCACGATCGATTTATGAATCCACCGCAAGACCAGTGACGTTTGTATTGTAATCATGTTGCGATTTCGAACTGGAATTTCTGATAATAAAATTAAGCTACAGATCATACGTTATTTTTCTGTCTTACTCGAAAATAGAATAATATAATCAAGAAATAAATAATGACATTATCAACAATATACGTGTAATTCTGTAACAATTTTTTTTGTTCGTTTTACATCCATTTTCCCCCATTATTGGGAGTTGGATGGTGCTGTCATTTGATAGTCTTTGATTGGAGCTTTGTACATTTTAAGCCCGGATGCCCTTCCTGACGACTACCAATGGTGATTTTGGTCGGCTTCGAACCTAGGACCACAGGATCCTTAGACAAGCCCTCTGACCACTCGACCACGGCTGTGACAATGTAATTATATAACTTTCTTACAGTAAAACGATTCTGACATACAGAAGTCTATAAACATAACCGTTGAACCTCAAAACTTGAGTCTATTTAACACAAATGTATTCGGATTGAAACAAGTTTGCGATGTCTATTGAGAATCAACTGTCAATAGATTTAATCAATGTGACCAATGAATCATGAAAAATATGTGTTGATTATATTTCGACGTACTGCATTGCCCAATGAATCATTTTGAGATCCTGGGGAAAATGGTCCTACTCCATTCCAAATGTGTATTCCGTCTTCTAAAGGCGCTTCATCTTCTTGTAAGATCTTCGAAATATTAAATAAAATCGCGGTTGCAACTATGACATTCAATGTCGTATCGAGTTTCAGCCTGACAGTTGTTCCAACGATAGGAAATCTTCTTTTCCATTGACCGAAAATGCGCTCAACGGAAATTCTCGTTTTGGTCAATGACTCGTTAAATCGAATTTTGGAATTACCGGTTGGATCAGCTACTTTGGTCATGAGATAACTTTGGCATGAATAACCTTGATCACCAATGAGAAGTGTATTGCCATACCTTCCCGCTTCTAGATCAGCACAAATAGCAGAATTCTCAAATATCCTACTGTCATGAGTTGATCCCGGCCAGCGAACGACTATATTCGAAATTCTGTCATCTGCAGATCCAACAGCTTGAACATTGATAGAGAAGTACTTTTTGCGGCATCTAAATAACTCAACTCTTGAGGAAGATGGACAGACGATGCGAATGTGAGTTCCGTCGACGCAGCTTATTACACGAGGAAAGCCAGCAATTGTTCTAAAACGATGTTCTGTGTCAGCTATTTCCTCTGACGTTCTTGGCATATGAATGAATTCACTGCGACGCCTGCAAATTATGATTGTGATGTGTTTCACTGTATCGAACACGTATGCTTGAGAAATATGGGCTACGTTGGCAATCACTGATTGAAAAGAGTTACTAGCAAACAGGCGGAGAACTGTACACATTACACAAGGATAATATTGGTGGAATCCACAGTCCACGACCATGATATTCACCTTCATCAAGCATGAAAGTTTCCATCAAATATCTCACTCCTTCCTTTGAGAATCGAAAACGTTTCAAAAATTTCTTCCCTTCTGTATCTATTCAAAGGGTTTGCTTTGGTCTGTTATGACTCGATAAGGTCTACGTGAACGCTCAAATTGTTCAATCATTCGAAGACGTCTAAGGCGATCTATGAGTGCCATTCATAGTCGTGCATGCAACACAAATGAAGTTGATATCAAACTGCAATTCAAAAAATGTTTGAACACACCCAACAGACGGAAATGATTGACAAAATTCACACGAAAGATCGGTTCTAACTGGCCTTTCATTTTACATTGCACCGAAAGGCAGACTTTCACTAAGGAAAGTGATGGAAAAAAGAAAGGTCGGTTTCGTGAAGAAAAATATTACTTTCGAGAGGAAAGGCCGGACTTTTGACGAAAGGTCGGTTACTTGATACGGGCGATAATGCTATCATGTACTTTTGTTCCACATGATGAGAGGATGATATAATTAGGCCCCTCTGATAAAGGAACAGAAACTTTCTCTTAAGCATCAATTACTGGTTTTGCTGTTCCAGACAATGTTTTAGCGATTGCAGCAATTCAAGGGTCTGTTTTGTTATCGAGTCCGAATGCGACTTGTATCCACCAACTCCGAGTCTGTGTCCGATTCCAAATTATTCGATGATGTATAGCAAAATGTTGACTTCATCATGCATCAGTCAGAAATCATCCATCATCCATCAAGCACCTTTTGGACTCTTGCAAAGGTTATGCAAAATCCTAAACTAACATGACATGATAAATGCAAAGGGTAGTTAAGTATGACATGTGATCGCAACGTTCATTGGTACATAGAAGTGAAAAAACTCTTGCTTGTGAGATGCTTCCTCATATACATTATTTTCCAAATTATTATTGCGTGAGTATCGAATTCGAAACGCAATAGACATTCGCTGATCGTCATTGAATGATCTTAAATGTGGTTGTCTGAAATTACAAAATGAATTCCACCTTCAGCACTCTCATGCATGTCGCAAAACGAGCGCACTTTCGCGATTAAATGATCCTACACGATTAAATGATGACAGTACGCTCGATCATTGGCTCCAGATCCAATCCGAAACTCTCCACGTCCCTCTTCACATTCTCCATCCACATCTTCCACCGTCTTCCTCATGTCCTCTTGCCTTTCACCTCCAGATTCATTGCCGTCTTTATTTGATTTCTTCTTGCCGAATTACGCGCCCATACCAACGTAGTCGTACGGGTTTTACTACATCCTCGATCCCAAAAGTCAATGCCTGCCCTCGCTCTTTTCTCTTAACATCTCCCTCAAGCTGACTCCTAGGATCCACCTCAGCATCCTCAACTCCGTCCTCCTTTGCAAATTCTCTTCCAACTTTGTTGTTGTCCAACATCCCAGACCATATAGCAAGAGTGGTCATACAACCGTCTTGTACATCTTCAGCCTCAATTTCACGTGGAACTTCTTGTTATTTATCACTCCGCTGGGTTCTCTCCACTTCATCCATCCTCACGATCATTGGTCATTAACCTCCTCACTACCTCCTTTAGAATCAATGGTGCTTCCAAAGTACTTGAATTTGGTAACCTCTTCCAATGTCTCTCCCATTTCCTCATTGATTTTCATTGTTCTTCTGCCTTCTTTTGCACCCTTCACCATCGTCTTCTTGTCATTCACTTTCAGTCCTTTCCTCTTCACCCTCCCCTGCCATCTACACAGACCTTTCAACTTCTCACTCGTCGCAGCAATTACAAGATCAGCGAACAGCAGTTCACACCTGGCATGTCTGTCCATCTCCGCCATGATCACATCCATCACGATGGTGAATAAGGGTGAGCTGAGTACTGATCCCTGGTGTAGACCGACTTCAACAGGGAAGCACTCCGTCACTCTGTCTCCAACCCTCTCTTGTTTTGGCTCCTTCTTAGGTGTCTTGAACAATTTTCATAAACGTCTCTGGTACTGGTACTCCTCTCTTCTACACAAGTACACCTTTCTTCTTTGGATCCTATCGCATGCCTTTTTCAGGTCTACTCACGCCAAATATAGGTTATTTCGCTTCCATATACTTCTCCTGGGTCTACCCATGACCAACTCATTCTAGTTGGTCATGGTCTACCGCAGCACGAAAATGGCATCTGTATCATAATATCAGAAACGTATATTTTTTCAGTTGAAGAACACGTATACATAGATGCAAGCGAGTGAGATGACTGATGACGAGGCGAACGGAGATATTTGCACAAATGAAAATTAAGAGGTATTGAAATTAAGTACCCCGTAATTACGATAATGACACACAAAATGATACTGTCTGGAAGGACAGGACATATTGATAATAAACATTTTAAGCAAGTCAAGATTTAATTTGTGAAAGTCATGCACCATCTTAGTTTTGCAAGGAAGAATGTGAAGGATTGATAAAAACGGCATACCCAAGCACATCAGTTTACACCTTTAAAATTAATAACGCACGCCAGCATTCATCTCGCCTAAATGTTAAGTCCTACTATTAGAGGTCCGGAGCGAGTAGTAAGTAAAACTCCACTTCTGGACCGCGCAAGATGGCCGCCGTCGCTGACGCCCCCCCTCCCCCCTCGAAAACGACAGAGTGTGAGACTCGGGTGTGTTGGTCTCGTGTGGGTTGACGTGGCCGACCGTCTAGGTTGTCGTGGTGGAATGGTGAAACGGACTTTAGATTCGTGATCAGCGTAAAATTCCGCATCGGTATGTTGAATTTGAAGTCAATCGGCGAGAAAAAATGTTTCTTCAAAATTTTGGCAGAGTTAAAATTTGGGACGTTTTGGTCTGTAGCGCCCAAACGAAGCATCGGGAGAGAAAACGGAGGCCAGATTCGGATTCAGCGTGAAATTCTGCATCGGTATGGTGAATTTGAACGCCATCGGAGAGAAAAAATTTTCGCTGACGTCCCCCCCTCCCCCTCCCCCCCCTCTGGACAGCTCGCTTCGATCTTGGCTTCTAGTGGACGGATTTTGTCGTGCCATAGCTCGTTTGAAAGCTAAGAGTGAGACAAATTCACTGAAAGAATCGGCTTGTTCCTATCTGTCTTCGTTTAGATGTGAGACGCCATTTAAGATTTTGGGACATTGGCGAAAAACGACAGAGTTAGAATTTGGGACGTTTTGGGCTGTAGCTTCAAAACGAAGCATCGGATTGGAAAACGGATTTCAGATTTGGAATCAGCGTGAAATTCTCTATCTGTATGGTGAGTTTCAAGTCAATCGGAGAGAAAAAATTTTCAACATTTTTCGAAAAACGACAGAGTTAGAATTTTGGACGTTTTGGTCTGTAGCGCCCAAACGAAGCATCGTATGGGAAAACGGAGGCCAGATTCGGATTCAGCGTGAAATTCTGCATCGGTATGGTGAATTTGAACGCCATCGGAGAGAAAAAATTTTCGCTGACGTCCCCCCCTCCCCCTCCCCCCTCTGGACAGCTCGCTTCGATCTTGGCTTCTAGTGGACGGATTTTGTCGTGCCATAGCTCGTTTGAAAGCTAAGAGTGAGACAAATTCACTGAAAGAATCGGCTTGTTCCTATCTGTCTTCGTTTAGATGTGAGACGCCATTTAAGATTTTGGGACATTGGCGAAAAACGACAGAGTTAGAATTTGGGACGTTTTGGGCTGTAGCTTCAAAACGAAGCATCGGATTGGAAACGGATTTCAGATTTGGAATCAGCGTGAAATTCTCTATCTGTATGGTGAGTTTCAAGTCAATCGGAGAGAAAAAATTTTCAACATTTTTCGAAAAAACGACGAGTTAGAATTTTTGCGATGGCTGAGTAGTTTATAGTGTGACATCCGGCGCGACGCTTCGCTTCGCTTTGCTTCGCTTCGCTTGCGCCGGATGTCACACTTTTGCGGGTTTTTTCAAAAAATCAAAATTTCAAAAATTTCAAAAATTTAGGTAGACTTCAAATTTCACGTGGCCGAAGGTCGAAGGGCGAAAATTTAAGCGTTTTTAAAAATACCCAATTTTTCAAATTTTTCAAAATCTCAAAATTTGAGAATTACAATTTTTACCTTGAAAATCATGACCGTTCCAGGACACCGAAAATCATAAAAGTTGAGAATTTCAAATTCATGAGTTTAGACGTTTTTTAGGTTTTTAAAATATATCATGTGTCTAAAAATATTTCTTTAAAAATGGAAGATGAAAAAACAAAAGAACCATCAGCCCCTTTATATCCGATATTGGAACAAATGGATACAGCAAAACACAAATATAGAACGGCGTTCTCTTCTTTCATTCTTCTTTACTTTCATAAATTACTCACATTCACTTTAAAAGTATAGACTGAAAATACACTTGCAAAGTGAGAACGTTGTTCTCAACTTTAAATTCTTCAGCAGAACAAGGTTGAAATAAATTACTCACATTCACTTTAAAAGTATAGACTGAAAATACACTTGCAAAGTGAGAACGTTGTTCTCAACTTTAAATTCTTCAGCAGAACAAGGTTGAAATAAATTACTTACATTCACTTTAAAAGTATAGACTGAAAATACACTTGCAAAGTGAGAACGTTGTTCTCAACTTTAAATTCTTCAGCAGAACAAGGTTGAAATAAATTACTTACATTCACTTTAAAAGTATAGACTGAAAATACACTTGCAAAGTGAGAACGTTGTTCTCAACTTTAAATTCTTCAGCAGAACAAGGTTGAAATAAATTACTTACATTCACTTTAAAAGTATAGTCTGAAAATACATTAACGACGTTCTCTGAAGTCTGAAAATACAGTTACAAAACTTCATAAATTTAACTCGTCTATTTCTTGAGTTACACCAGTTCTTTTTCCCCAAATTTCATCAGAAGGTTCCAACAGTCTTTTTTCGTTTTCATTTGTGAGAAAGTCCTCAATTTGGTTCAAGTGCTTTTTAACAAAATGAATACTCAATGTTGAAGTATTGAGTTTCGGGAATTCGAGAGATAGTCTATACAACTTGATTAAGAAACTAACATACGTTCTAGAAAAATAGATTTGGTGTTCATCATTCAAACATTTAATGAACTTTACAAATGAACACTTGATTAATGTTTTCAACTTACACAATACCTTACCTTGATTAATATATGAAATTAACAATCTTTGGTTACCTCTCTTTTCTGTCAAAATTAGTTTTTTCAACGAATCTATACAGGTAGGAATAGAAAAATAGTCCACTTTCTCCGGATAAAATTCCTCCAACTCTGTATCCACAAATGAATTTGAAATAAGGTCTTTCACTTCCTCTTCTTTGTTTTGTCAACAGTTGCTTTCTTCTTTTTCAAATTTTCTTCAATGAAGTTTACAGCCAAATCTTTAAACAGTGCTTGCTGGTCAGGAACTATTAGAGGGAAAATTGAATCGCAGAAGACTGCAAATGCTCGTTCTAGAGGTGTTTGATGATATATTCCAGGATGAAGACATGAAGTGATTGCAGACAAGTCAGTCTCGTAGAACGCTCACAGAATGAATGCACAGCAGTAAGAATGAAATTGTAATACTTGGAATAATGGCAGCAGCTGTTCCTGAGAGAGAGAGAATCTTTATGACCTTTGCCCCAGCGAAGCGACTAAATCATACCCGCATTGGCGCTATTGTCTGCCACAAGCCGCCGCAGCTGTCACCACTTCAATGTTCAACGTCAAACCAAGTCAAGCGAAACAAAACTAAGATTAGCGACTTCTTCTGCAAAAACTAATTAAAATGTGCATTAAGATGCATTTCTTCCCAAAAAAGGATATTTTTCGTGGAATGAGAGTAGTTTTTTATCCTCATAACATGTACGATTGCATCGGTATTGGGCAGTAGAGCTATACTGGAGTAAACAAAAAATTCAATTGCTAATCTACGATTCATACTGGCAAACAATTCCTTTGTTCTCTCTCCCTCTTCGTCCCATCTCTCCCAGAGCTTTTGGTCTGACTGTGTTCTTAGAAATATACGCCAAACAAACAACTGCGTATTTCTATTTAAATCAAAATTCAGAAGATTGTATTCAAAATATTTATTCAAAATATTTCTTTAAAAATGGAAGAAACCGCAAGAATATATCCTTCGTTATCATATGAACGTAGTTCTACTTTAATGGACATTGAAAAAATGAATAAAGAAAAACACAAAGATAGAGTACGTTATATGAAAGATAAGGAATCTCAATTATTATTAAGATTTAGAGCATTATAAAAAATTAAGAAAGAGATGGACTAAAGTTAAGAATGTAACACAAGGAATTGGCATATTCTTAACAATAAGTTTAGGCGCTCTCACTATTGTTTATATCTTCTGGTGTTTTAGTAATTCCAGTAGTTGCTACAGCTTTAACAGGTACGGGTGTTTTTGCAACTTCACTTGTTACAATGTTAGATAAATCTTTAATAACTAAGAAACGAAAATCATTAAAAACTAAGCATTTACATATTAAAGAAGTCTATGATAAACTACATTACTACTTTCAAAGAGTATGTGATGATAATGTTATTACGTTAGATGAGATTGAAAAATTTGATCTAATAGCTAATGAAGTAAATCAAACCTTTCAATTACAGTCCGAAAAAGTTGATGATAAGAATAGACAGGATGGCAAAATTTCTAGTGATGGTAAAATTTCTAATGAAGAAAATGACAAAATTTTTTTAGAAGAGCTAAAAACTTTAAGCGAAAATTTAAGCAAAACTTTATTAAACAAAACTTAAAACGAGAAAACTTTAAACGAAAAGATGTCAAACAACAAAGCAATAAAAAAGTAATTTGTTCAGTAAAATGTTTTTGCTGTATTCCAATGTTACCACAAAATTCAAATATTATATTTTAAAAATGGATAAAATTAGAGCTGATAATTTTAAAAGAATAAAACAATTAGAAGAGTTAATAAAACAAAGAAATATTATGAAAGAAAATCATCTTCAACATAGAATGATAAAAGCTGGTATTCAATCTGATATGTTTGAAAAAATGCAGCAAACCGAGCAAGTAAAAACTGATTTTGAAAAAACTATGAAACCATTTAAAACTCTTGAAAAGCAACTTACAAATAATGATAAACAAATTGATATAACAGATCCAGAGCACAAAACTATATTAGATGACTATGGATTACTAGAATCAAACATTAATAAGAAATTACCAAAATCTATGCAATTTGAACATTCTATTTCATTTATAGATGGAAAATCAATAACTAGATTTTATCTCGGACAAAAAGAAATATTTCCACAACCTTTTCGAGGTTTAATTTTTTCACCAGATAAATCTCCTTTTAATTTAGATAGAAATTTTGTTAATCTTTTAAGAGGAGCAGATTTAAATAATTATGCTGTAGATGATCTTATAAAATATAAAGCTATGTTAGATAGAGTTGGTGCAGTAAAAACTCTTAGACGTTATAAACAATTAGAAATTTATTATCAACGGGAGTTAAAGTAGGAAAAGGTTTATCTGAAAAACAGAAAACTGAAACAACCATATTTTTACCAGATGATCCACAAGAATTACTAAATAGATTAAATATTTTAATATCTGCAATAAAAGAAGGACATAATTCTAGTTTCAATGAAATTCATGCTATATTGAAAAGACTGTTAGAAAAGAAGATTCTAAATGAAGAGGATTATAAAAGTGTAGCTGAAATATGTTGTTTCTAATTTTTATCTATGATTTTTATCTATGATTTTTATCTACGATTTTTATCTACGATTTTTATCTATAATATTTATTTAATTTTTTTAGTTTAAAAATGTGTTCAGCAGATTTAGACAAAAATAATGATCATTTAGAAAAATTGACAGAGATTTTGGGTTCATCAAAATTTAGTACGACGTTAAAAATTATAACAACTACTTCATCACACACTTGTAATTTAGAACCCATTCTACATTTAGAACAAAATAAAAATTATCAAATTGCATTGACTAGTTTCTCTACATTTAACACTATTCAAAACGTTATCAAAGATGCGAATGACCAATTTAGATATTCTACTGATAAAGGTAAAACATGGAAAATACTAACTTTTCTTCCTGGTTCTTACGAAGTTGAATCAATATCAAATGAAATTAAGAGACATTTAGGTATACCATTTAAAGATAAGAAACAATTACATTTTGCAGTTGAACCGGCAGTTAATGAATTTTCTCTTACTTTAGACGAAAATCATCAAGTTGATTTTAATCATGATAGATCATTGTCAAAGCTATTAGGATTTAATAAACAAACTTATAGTCAAGGTTATCATTTAGGTGAGAAGATTCCAAAAATAACTGAAATAAATTCAATTGTTGTACATTGTGACATTATTGAAGGAGGATATATAAATGGTAAATTATCAAATTTAATATTCAGTTTTCCAGCTTTTACTGTACCCATTGGTTTTAGACTAAATGTAATTCCACAAACATTAATATATTTCCCTATTACAAGAAAAACTATTAACAACATTAACATGAGAATCACTGATGAAAAAGGAAAAGAAATAAATTTTGGAGGTGAAGAGATTATGATAGATCTTTTGGTTCGAGAGGTATAAACTCCCGTTCGAGAGGTATAAACTCCCGTTCGGGAGGTATAAACTCCTACGCGAAGCTAGAGAAGTTTAATTTTTTCTTTTCTTTAGAAACAAAAAACAAAAAAATAAAACTTAATATTTTATTAATAAAATGATGTGAAGTACTAATAAATAATAAAATACTAAATAAAAAAAACTTAAATTTAATCATCATCCAAATTTATATAATAATTTTTTGTCTGTTTTTTGTGGAAGATCTGTATGTGTAAAAACGTATCTATTATTTAAAATTTTAACGACTCCAAATTTTTTGGTTTTTTTGGATTATAATAATCTTATAATTTATACAACAACAGCAGAACAACCCGTCTATCAATTTTTAAAATCTGGATTTGAAAATAATCTTAAAAAAACTGCAATTGCTTCATTATTCAAAGAATATGAAAAATCTGAAGATGAAGAAGAAATAAATTAAGTTCGTTGTGTGTGGAAGAAGCAACAAAAAATAATCAGTTAGTTGAATCTAATAAAAATAAGCATATAAAGATACTATTAATAGATGATAGTGGTAATATGCAAGATCCTAGTAAACTAGATAAAACAATGAAACATTGTGTAATTTTTGATGATTGTGTTAATGATAGGTCAATCAGTCAGTTCAGAGAAATTATTTCACAAGAGGTAGACATTAATAACTGTAGTGTTTTTTATTTAATCAGACAAAGATATGTATTCATTAGACGGCGTAAATGGGTGTTATTAGAAAGAATGCAAATATTTTTATTGACGCTATTTGAAATAAAATGCGCAATGAAACTTAAGTGATTTGTTAAGAGAATTTATGTGTAGTACAGAAATAAAGATGGAATTTTAAACAATCGTGTAACAATGCCTTGGTCAAAAGATTATGGATTTATTACAATTAATATGAGAAAAAAAATTCATGAAAGTGTTATAGATAAATAGATCGCGCTTTCGAGGAGTGATCGAACGGAGTGACCGAACGGAGTGACCGAACAATTTTTTCTTTATAGATTTTTTGTTAATAAAAATAAAAAAAAATATGTTGGTGGGGTGCGGTTTGGTGTGGGGTTTTGGTTTGGTGGGGTTGGGGGTTGTAGTGTGGTGTTGGGGGGGGTGGGGGGTTTGTGTTTGGTGTTTGGGGTTGGTTGGGGTGGTTGTGTGGTTGTGGGGGTGGGGTGGGAGTTGGTGGTGGGGGGTGTGGGGTGTTGGGGGTGGGGGGTGGGGGTTGTGGGGGGGTGGGTGGGTGGTGGTGGGGGTTGTGGGGTGTGGTGGTTTGTTGTGGTGGGGTGTTGGGGTGGTTTGTGGGGTGTGGTGTGGGTTGGTGTTGGGGGGTGGTGGGTGGGTGGGGTGGGGTGGTGGTGGGGGTGGGGGGGTGTGTGGGTGTGTTTTGGTTTTGGGGGGTGTGTGGGGGTGGTGTGGGGGGGGGTGTGTGGGTTGTGGTGGTGTGTGGGTGTGGGGGTGTTGTTGTGTGTTGTGGTTGGGGTTTGGGTGGTGGTGGGGGTGGGTTGGTGGGGGTGTTTTGGTGTTTGGGGTTGGTGTGGTGTGGTGGTTGTTGGGTGTTTGGGTGGGTTGGGGGGGGGGGTGTGGGTGTTGGTGGGTGTGTTGGGTGGTGTGTGTGGGGGGTGTTGGGTTTTTGGTGTGGGTTGGGGGGTGGGTGTGGGGTTGGTGGGTGGTGGGTTGGTTTGTTGGTTGTGGTGGTGGGGTGTGGGTGTGTGGTGGTGGGTTGGGGGGGGTGGGTGGTGGTTTTGGGGTTGGGTTTTGTTGTTGGTGTGGTGTGGGGGTGGGTGGTTTTGTTGTGTGGTTGGGTTGTGTTGTGGTGTTGTTGGGGTGGGTGGTGGGTGGGGGGTTGTTGTGGGGTGGGGGGTGTTGGGGGGTGTTGTGGTTTTGGGTGGGTTGTGTGGGGTGGTGTGTGTTGTGGGTTTTGGGGTTGGTTGTGTGTGTTTGGTTTGGGTGTGGGTGGTTGTGGTTGGGGTTGTGGGGGGGGGGGGGTTGGGTTGGGTGTGTTGGGGTTGTGGGTTGGTTGGGGTGTTGTGGGGGTGGTGTGGGTGGGGTGTGGGTTGGTGGGGTGGGGGTGGTGGTGGTGGGGTGTTTGTGGGTGGTGTGTGGGTGGGTGGGTGGTTGTGGGGGGGGGGTGGGGGGGGGTGTGGTGGGTTGTGGTGTGGGGGTGGGGGGGGGTGTTGGTTGGTGGGGGGGGGTGGGTTGGGTGGGGTGGGGTTGTGTTTGGGGGGTTGTGGGGGTTGGGGTGGGGGTGGTTGGTGGGGGGTTGGGGTGTTTTGGGTGGGTGTGTTGGGTGTGTTTGTGGGTTGGGTGGGGGGTGGTGTGGTTGGGGGGTGTGGGTGTGGTGGGGTGTGGGTTTGTGGGGGTGTGGTGTGGGTGTGGGTGGTGTTGGTGGGGGTGGGTGGGGGGGTGTGGGTGTGGGGTTGTTTTGGGTTGTTGGGTGGGGGGGGGTTGGGTGTGGTGTTGGTGGGGGTGGTGTGTGTGGTGGGTTGGTGGGGTGGGTTGGTGGGTGGGTGGGTGTGGGTTGGTGTGGTGGGTTGTGGGTGGGGTGTTGTGTTGGTGGTGGGGTGGTTGTTGGGTGGGTTGTTGTGGTGGGGGTGGTGGGGTTGGGGTGGTTGTGTGGTGTTGGGGTGGTGTGGGTGGTGTTTGGGGTGGTGGGTTGGTGGGGGTTTTGGGGTTGGGGGTGTGGGGGTGTGGTGGGGGTTGGGTGTGGGTTTGGGGTGGTGGGTTGGGGGGTGTTGTGTGGGGTGGGTGTGGGTTGTGTGTTGGTTTGGGGTTGGGGGGGTGGGGTTGGTGGGTGGTGGTTTGGTGTTGGGGTGGTGGGTGGGGGTGGGGTGTTGTGGGTTGGTGGGTGGGTTGGGTGGTTGGTGTGTTGGGTGGTGTTGGGGTGTGTGGTGGGTGTGTTGGTGGGTTGTGGTGTGGGGGTGTTGTGGGGGGTGGGGGGTGGTTGTGGTTGGTGGGGGTGTTGTGGGGTGTGGTGGGGTTGGTGTGTTGGGGTGGTGGTGGGTGTGGGGTGTTGTTGGGGGTGGGGTGTGTGTTGGGTGGGGTGGGTGTGTTTTGGTTGGGGGGTGGGTGGGGTGGTGGGTTGTGGGTGTGGGGTGGGTGTTGGTGTGTTGGGGGGGTGGGGGTTGTGTGGTGGGTTGGTGGGGGGTGTTGGGGTTGTGTTTGTGGGGTGGGGTGTTGGGGGGGTTGGGGGTTGGTTGGTTTGGGGGTTGGGTGGTTGGGGGGTTTGTGGGGTGGTGTGGGTGTTTGGGTGTGGTGTGGGGTGTGTTGGGGGGGTTGGGGGTGTTGTGGTGTTGGTGGGTGGTGGGGGTGGGTTGGGGTGTGGGTTGGTTGTGGGTTGTGGTGGTTTGGGGTGGGGGGGGTGTGGTTGTGGTGGTTGTTGGTGGGTGGTTGGTGTTTGGTGGGTTGGGTGGTGGGGGTGTGGGGGGTGGTGGGGTTGTGGGTGTGGGTGGTGGGTGGTGGGTGGGTGTGGTGTTGTTGGGGGTGTGGGTGTGGGTGGTTGGTGGGGGTGTGGTGGTTGTGTGTGGGTGTGTGGGTGGGTTGGTGGGGTGTTGGGGTGGTTGGGTGTGGGGGTGGGGGGTGGGGTGTGTGTTTTGGGGGTGTGGTTTGGGGTGGGGTGTGTGGTTGTTGGGTGTGTGGGTGGTGGGGTGTGGTTGGGTGGTGGGGTTGGTGGGGGGTTGTGTGTTGGGTGGTGGTGGGGTGTTGTGGTTGGGGGGTGGGGGGGGTGGTGTGGGGTTTGGTGTGGTTGTTGGGTTGGTTGGGGGTGTGGTTTGTTGTGGTGTGGGTGGTGTGGTTGTGTTGGGTGGGTGTGGGGGTGGGGTGTGGTTTGGGTTTGTTGGTGTGGGGTTGGGGGGTGTTGTTGTGGTGGTGTTGGGTGGTTGTGTTGGGGTTGTTGGGGGTGGGTTGGGGTGTGGTGGGGTGGTTTGTGTGGTGGGTGGGGTTGTGGGTGGGTGGGTGGGGTTGGGTGGTGGTTGGTGTGGGGGGGTGGGTTTGGGTGTGGGGTGGGTTGTGGTGTTGGGGGTTTGGTTGGTGTTGTGGTGTGTTTTGGGGGTGTGGTGGGGGGGGGTGGTGGTTGTTGTTGGGGTTTGGTTGGTGTGGGTGGTGGGGTGGGTGTTTGGGGTGGTGGGGGGTGTGTGTTGTTGGGTTGTGTGTGGGGTGGGGGTGGGTTGTGTGTTTGTGGGTGTGTGGGTGTGTGGTGTTGGGTGTGGTGTTGTTGGTGGGTTTTTGTGTTGTGGGTGTGGGGTGTGGGTGTTGTTGGGGTTGGTGGGTGTGGTTGTTGTGGTTGTGGGTGGTTTGGTTGGTGGGGGGGTTGGGTGTTGGGTTGTGGGGTGTGGTGTGTTGGTTGGGTTGTGTGGGTGTGGTGTGGTGTTGGGGTGGTTGTGGTGGGGTGTTGTTTGGGTGGGGGGTTGGGGGGGTGTGTGGTGGGTGGGTGGGTGTGTTTGGTGGGGTGGGTTGGGGTGTTGGTGTGTGGTTGGGGTGTTTGGTTGGGGTGGGTTGTTTGTGGGGGTGGGTGGTGTGGTTGTGTTGTTTGGGGGGTGTTTGGGTTGGTGGGTTTTGGGTGTTGTGTTGGTGGGTGGGTGGGTGTGGGTTTGTTGGTTTTGGTTGGTGGTTGTTGGTGGGTGGGTGGGTGGTGTTGGGGTTTGGTGGGTGGGGGTTGTGGTTGGTGTGGTGTGGGGTGGGTGGGTGTTTTTGTGTGGTTTGGGTGTGTTGTGTGGGTGGGTGTGTTGGGTGTGGGGTTGGTTGTGGTGGGGTGGTGTGTTTGTTGGTGGTGTTGGTGTGGTGTGGGTTGGTGGTGTTTGGGGTGGGTTGGTTTGGTGTTGGGGGGTGGGTGTGGTGTTGGTGGGGTTGTGTTGGTGTGGGGTGTGGGTTGGTGTTGGGTGGGGGTGGTTTGGTGGGGTGGTGTTTGGGTGTTTGGTGTTGGGGGGGGGTTGGTTGGGGTTGTGGGGGTTGTTGGTGTGTTGGGTTGGGGGTTGGGGTTGGGGGGTGTGGGTGTTGTTGTGGGTGGGTGTGGTGGGTGTGTGGGGGGGGTTTTTTGGTGTGGGGTTTGTGTGGGTGGGTTGTGGGTTGGTGGGGGGTTGTGTGGGGGGGGTGGGGGGTTGGGTGGTGTGTTTGTGGTGGGGTGGTGTGTGGTGGGGGTTGTTGTGGTGTGGTGGGGGGGTGGGTGTGTTGGTGGTGGTGGTTTTTGGGTTGTGGTGGGGGGTTGGGGTGGTGTTGGGGGGTTGGTGGGTGGGTGGGGTTGGGTTGGTTTGTGGTGGGTTGGTGGGTGTTGGTTGGTGTTGTGGTGGGTTGGTGTGTGGGTGTTTTTGGTGGTGGGGGGTGGGTGGGTGTTGGGTGGGGTGTGGGGTGGTGTTGGTTTGTTGTGGGTTGTGTGTGGGTTTTGTGGGTGGTTGTTGTGTGGGGGTGTGGGGTTTGTGGGGTTGGGTTTGTGTGGGTGGTTGGGTTGGTGGGTGTGTTTGGTGGTGTTGTGGTGGTGGTGGGTGGGGTGTGGTGTGGTTGTGGGTGGGGTGTTGTTTGGTGGTTGTGGTTTTGTGTTTGGTGTGGTTGGGGGGTGGGGTGTTTGGTTGGGTGTTGTGTGGGTTGGGTTGTGGGTGGTTGTGGTGTTTTGGGGGTGGTGGGGTGTTGTGGGGTGGTTGTTGGTGTGTGGTGGTTTGGGGGGGGTTGTGGTGGGTGGGTGGGTTGGGTGGTTGGGGGGTGGTGGTGGTGGTTGGGTTGGTTGTGTGGGGGTGGGGTGGTGTTGTGGGGGTTTGTGGTTGGTGTGGGGGTTGGGGGTGTGTTGTGGGTGGGGGTTGGGTGGTTGTTGGGTGGGTGTGGGGTGGTTGGGGTTGTGTGGGTTTTGTGGTTGGGTGGTTGTTTGGTGGGGTTGGTTGTGTGGGTGGGGGTTGGGGGGTGTGTTGGGGGTTTGGTGTGGTGTGGTGGTTGTGGGTGGGGGGTGGGGGTGTGGGTTGGTTTGGTTGGGTGGGTTGTTGGGGTGTTTGTTGTTGGGTGGGGGGTTGTGGTGTTGTTGTGTGGGGTTGTGGTTGGGGTTGGTGTTGGGGGGGTTTGTGGTTGTTGTTGTGGTTGGTGGGGGTGTGTTGGTTTGTTGGTGGTGGGGTGGTTGTGTGGTTGGGTTGGGGGGGGTGTTGGTGGGTGGGTGGGGTTTGGTGGGGGTGTTGTTGGGGTGTGGTGTGGGGTGTTTGTGGTGTTTGGTGTTTGGTGGGTGGTGTTGTGGGGTGGGTGGGGGTTGGTGGTGTGGGGTGTTGGTGGTTGTGGTGTTTGGGTTGTTGGGGTTGGGTGTGGTGTTTGGGGGTTGGTGGGGTGGTTGGGTGGTTGTGGGTTGTGGTTGGGGGTGGGGGGTGTTTGGTGGGTGTTGGGTGGTTTGTGTTGGGGGTGTGGTTTGGGTTGTGGGGTGTGTTGGTTTTGTGGGGGGTGTGGGTTGGTTGTGTGGGGTGGTTTTGGGGGTTGGTGTGGGGGTTGTGTTTGGTTGTGTGTTTGGGTGGGTTTTGTGGTGTTTGGGTGGTGGTTTGTTTGGTGGTGGGTTGGGGTTTTGGGGGGGTTGGTGTGGGTGGTGGGGTTTGGTGGTGTTGGGTGTGTTGTGGTGTTGTTTGTTTTGTGGGTGGTGGGGGTTGTGGTTGTGTGGTTGTGGTTTTGGTTGGTGTGTTGTTTGTGTTGTGGGGTGGGTTGTTGGTTGGGTGGGGTGTGTTGGGTGTGTTGGTGTTGTTGGGTGGTTGTGTGGGTTGGGGTTGGTGTTGTTTGGGTTGGGGTGGGGGGTGGGGTGTGTGTTTTGGTTGTGTGGGGTTGTGTTGTGGTGGGGGGGTTGGGGGTGGTGGGTTTGTTTGGTTGGGTGGTTTGGGGGTGGTGGGTGGGGGTTGGGGGTGGGTGGGGTGTGTTTGTGTGGGGGTGGTGGTTGTGTGGGTGGGGGTGGTGTGGGTTGTGTGGTTTGGGTGGGGTGGGGTGTTTGGTGTGGGTGGGTGTTTGGTGGGTGTGGGGTGGTGGTTGTTTGTGGGTTGGTGGGTTGGTGGTGTGGTGGGGGGGTTTGGGGGGGTGTGGTTGGTTTGTGGGGGGGGGTTGTGTGGTTGGGGTGTGGGGGTGTGTTGGGTGTGGGTTGTTTGTGTTTTGGGTGGTGGTTTGTGTTGGGTTGTGTGGTGGGTGGTTGGTGTGGGTGGTGTGTGGGGTGGTTGTGTGGGGGGGTTTTGTTTTGGGTTGTGTGTGGGTGGGGGGTGGTTTGTTTTGGGTTGGGTTTGTTTTGGTGGGTTGTTTGTTGGTGGGTTGTGGGTGGGGTGTGGTGTGTTGTTGGTTGGTGTGGGGGTGTTTTGTTGTGGGTGGTGGGGTGGGGGGTGGTGTGTTTTGGGTTGGGTGTGGTGGTTGGGGTTGGGGGTTTGGTGTGGTGTGGGTTGTTTGTTGGGGGTGGGTGGTTGTTTGTTGGGTTTTGGTGGTGGTGTGGTGGTGTGGATTGGGAGTGTTGTGGTGTGGGTGTTGGGTTGTGGGGTTTGGTTTTGGGTTTTGGTTTTGTTTGTTTGGTGTTTTGGGATTTGTGGTGGGGGTGTGTGTTGGTGGTTGGGGGGTGTTTGTGGGTGGTTGGTGTGGGTGGGGATTAGGGTGTTTGTTGTTTGTTTGGTGGTGGGGTTTTTGGGGTTTGTGGTGTTTTGGTGGGTTGGTGATGGTTTAATAAAAATAAAAAAAAATATTTTGAAGGATTATAAGATAGAGCAATGTACCAGTTTAAAAGATTATCGCATCCTTACAATAATCCTAGTAATTCGAAGAAAAAGTTAGATTTTTATATCATCATAATAACTAGCGCATCGTTACAGATTAATAAACTAGAACATGTAATAATACACGCAGTGTGTTGAAAACATAAAGACTTCCAAGTTTCCACTTTGTTTAAGAAGATTCCGAGTATTTTTGGCGTTTAATAATTTATGGAGGTTGGGTTAAGAGAACATTTAACAGCAAGCATGAATTAGAAAACATTCATCAAATACTATATTACCTGTGTAATATGCAAAAAACGCAACCGAGGTTCTATATAAAATTTCATTTTTCGTTTTAAAAAATAAGATCGTGAAATGTCTCTCGGAACAAAACGTCTAGGATTGATGAATTTAATCAAGCAAGCAAACTGCTGAGTTTTGATTGCGCGAAATTAACATTAGTAAACCGTATGTAAAACAGTATAAAAAAACAGAAACGTACTAGCGTAGTATTTAGACGTAATACTAAAAAAAACAGAAACGTGGAAACTAAAAGAAATATTAGAAACCCCTATACTGATATCTTTTTGATGATAGAATAAAATGGAACTTGGTGATGATTATTATGTAATTTATTAAATCAAATGAAAATAAAAATATGAAAATGTATCTTTTATTAATGTATAAATGATCATGCGGAAACTATTTAGCAAAATGGTAAAATTAATATTTATCTAGGAAAAAGTTATTAAAGATCAGAAAATATAATTCAAAATTTATACGTAACTTTCAATAATAAAAAATCATTAAACATGTTTTCGAATCTGATGAGAAACCGATGACTAACGAATGGATTTTTTTACAGGTAATATTAAAATATGAAAGATTTTATTTGAATGTAAGTTAGTACAAAGGATCGCATAGAGGGGCAGGGATTAATATGAAATAATAGAATCAAAGAATATTTCGGTGAAATTATTGTTATATTCCTTCTGAAGATTTTTGTTTTTTAATTAAATTGTTATAATGTTTTACGAGGTTTTAATGAAGAATCAAGGAGAAAGTTATGAAAAGATAAATGTTTTTAATAATTTTTTTATATAAAAGAGAAAGTCCACATCTAGAAACAGGAGTTAATTGTAATGATTCAATACTGCCAAATTTTCTCAATTCAATAAATATTGTTGGGAAGAATGTGTTCAATATTGATAGTCCCCACTAATCGTCCAATTTAAATCCTAGAGGAATTAGAAATCGTTTCATAATTATGTTTATTACAAATTATTTTCAATTTCAACGCAGGTTCAACAATTTGGTCCACTATTGTTTAATTAATAAATTCTCTATAAATTTAAAAGCTATTAGAGAAATTGAAAATAAGTTCAAAAAACCCATATAGCTAAAATACAGTTAGCTAGATGGAAAAATCTAACCAACTGCAGTCCAGTATAAAATTCATAACAATAGAAAAAAAATTGAACTATGGTTCAACATATATTTTGGGACTCAGATCGAAAACGTTTTCCTGATCCTAACTGTTTCAACAGCTTCATCCTGATTCCCTTATGCTGTAGGAAGCTTATTAAATTTTAAATAAAATTTTATATGTTGCTTACCGAAAACAAAGATTGAAAGAATTAGAAACACGTTTTTGTTAAGTGATTTGATGATTAAAATTAAACGATCAAAAAGGATGAAGAATGAAATTAAAAAAAACTTAAAAAAACACCGAATTAATGAGTATAGATAATTTAAAAAAACTGAATTAGAATTTAATAATACTTTCAAAATTGTTGGTGAAAATAGTTTACGAGGAACTATGAGGATGAATGAATGTACCGCATACAGGGGGAAACCCCAGAGGACGTATGTCCGATCCATCAATTTAATTTTAAAATCTCTTGGAAAAATTTAATTATTCTCAGATTAACTTTAATAAGCTCACAATTCATCAGGTTTTGATTCCTATTTTTCCGATAAAGAAGCTAATTTTAAATTATCTAAAACTCGGCCTCTATAAAACTTCAAGAGGAAATATTGAACTGCTTCATTTACAAAATCCTATATACAACTGATGTGTTAGTAGATACAGTTCAAAAATGCTTTTAAGGATTTTTAAAAACAATATGAAAGAAGAATTCACCTTCAGGTAAATTAGCACTTTCAAACTATTATACATGAAATGGTAGTTAAACAACATTAGTTAAAAAACAAGTCTTTCTAAATGGTGTGAGAATTTTAAAATTCCTATGAACGAATGTGTGTAAATGTAAATATGACAATTGGAGACAAAACACATGAAAAATTTATAAAGAAAAAGAAATTGATATGGAGACCATATTTAGTTATACTAACGATATTCCTAAATCTTTAGCTGTTTTGTATCTTACAAATATAATAAGTGTTATGCAAGATTTAGTTGGTGAAGATATAACTACTAATTTGACATCCTCTGCTTTAACATTTTAAACTGGTCCGTGGATGAAAAGCGTACAAAATGACAATATAAATATTCATTTCTCCAATATAGATTTATGGGGCTAGAAATTATATTAGAAAATCTGTTAAAGGTTGGAAGAGTTTTCAGCAAATATAAGAAAATACATATAACGCGCCATTTTGTAGCCCATCTTGTTACCAATATTAAAACGAGTATTTACCCTGGTCGCTGCGCTGGTGGGGCTTTGTCCCTTGGTCGCTACGCTGGTGGGCTTTGTCCCCTGGAAGTAATTTAATAGATTTAATGAAACATTATCGAGATTTAGTAGGGAGATAAAAACTGAAATTTGGTTAAGAAAATTTCAAATCAACTACTTTGAACAAAAAAATGATTTTCTAATGTGCTTTTGATGCAACATCTTTATATCCATCCAGCTATGTTAATGATGAAAATTCAGAATACCCTAACAGCTGAATCAGCTAGAAAATTCTCGTCAAGAAGAAGAGCGGGAAATAGTATATAAATTTAATAATCAAACATTTAGACCTAAAACTGAGAATTATTCATCTGTTGTGTTGTTCAATATCCGAATGATATGTTTTTCCAACCAAGGTTCCTATAAAAGATAAAGTTAAAAATCAAAATAATAATTCTCATGTAAAAGTAATCAGGTTTTAGAAATTGGTATATGTTTATGATGTATTAACTTCTGTTGACATACAAGAAAATTTTTGTTAGATGTGGGGGGAAAATCTTACATATTACTGATGGTATAATTTTATGAAAAAAAATTATCAAGTTTTCCAACCATTTCGAAATTATATTGAAAAACTTTTTAATTTGAGAAAAAGATATAAAACAGAAGGAAATACTGTAGGTGATGAGTTAATTAAAATATTGATGAATTCGCTATATGGCAAAACTGTGCAAAAAGATATAACCACTAAATATCATTTATGGAATGAGAATACATTGAGAAAAAATTTCACTCAAGAAGTAAAAGATTATGAAAAATTAAATGATGAACAATATTTAGCGAAAGTAGAAATGGAAGATGATGAATTTCTCAAAACTAATATTGTAAAAGATGGGAAGACGTCATTCATGCCATCACACTTAGGTTCTTTCATTCTTTCTCACTCTAGAAGAATCATGAATAACTTTATTTTAGAAATTAATGGTTTCAAAGAAAAATACATTCATTATAAAGATACTGATTCAATATATATTCCCAATGAGCTCTTTAATAAATTAGACGCGGCTGGATATGTTGGAGGAGAATTGTTGTCAAGGGAAAAATGATTATGGAAATGGTGGAATTATTTTTGCAGATGTTTATTGCACCTAAAGTAAAATACTGTATTACTGTAGATGAGCAAGGGAGATACTTAGTGAAAAGAAAACATTCAAAGGATATTCACAAGATAAAGTAAAAGTAGAAAGATTTTCTAAAATTATAATTTCGGGGAAAACATTATCGACTACAGTTAATAAACCATGGAAAAGATCTTTAGGAACTGGAATTAGTATTCCTGATAAAAATAATAATACTGAAGAAAAAAAATTTTCTGGTCAAATAAATATTCTTAAACGTCAAGCACCTGATGAAAATGAAATTATGTTACCTTATAACGGAGAAGATATTCAAGCTGAAATTATTTCAAAACAATCGATCTGTTTAGAGTAATTTAAGTGATGATGATGACACGTGGGAATAATAATTTTTTTAATTTTACATCTAAAAATTTTATAACATCTAAAAAATTTATAACGTCTAAAAAATTTATTACATCTAAAACCTTAATTACATCTAAAAACTTATGTACATCTAAAAGAACTTATTACATCTAAAAATTTTATTACAATATGAAAATATATTTATCGAATATTTTGGTATTTTCTATTAAGTTTTATCATATTAAGTTTCATCATATAATGTTTTATCAAAAGATAATTTAAATTTATTTTCACTAACTATTGATTCTTCATCATCATCATCATCAATTGATTCTTCATCATCATCATAAATTGATTCTTCATCATCATAAATTACACTTTTTGGTATAGGATACCATTCTCTTATTGGAATATCTAACTCTAAATTACATCTTTTATCTGATAATAATATAATAGAGAAAAATATTGGTCTTTGATCTCTTTTGGAAAATTTAATAACACCACCATAATCTGAATCAGTTTTAGTTTTTATTAAAGATGATAAAATTTTAAATTGATTAGATGTAAATCCTAATTTAATTTTGTAGACCCGACACATAGTTGTGTAACAGTATCTTCAACTATACCAGTAGTTTATAGTGTGACATCCGGCGCGACGCTTCGCTTCGCTTTGCTTCGCTTCGCTTGCGCCGGATGTCACACTTTTGCGGGTTTTTTCAAAAAATCAAAATTTCAAAAAATTTCAAAAATTTAGGTAGACTTCAAATTTCACGTGGCTGAAGGCCGAAGGGCGAAAATTTAAGCGTTTTTAAAAATACCCAATTTTTCAAATTTTTCAAAATCTCAAAATTTGAGAATTACAATCGGGCGAAGCCCTAGAACCTTCGGTTCGATTTTCACCCTCGCTTAAATCATGACCGTTCCAGGACACCGAAAAAATCATAAAAGTTAAGAATCTCAAAATTTGTGAATTACAATTTTCTCGCTTAAATCATGACCGTTCCAGGTCATGTAAAACCGGACACCGAAAATCATAAAAGTTGAGAATTTCAAATTCATGAATTTTATCTATCTTTTAGGTTTTTAAAATATAACATGTGACTTGCGAACCGAAGGTTCAGGGCTTCGCCCGTTAAAAATATTTCTTTAAAAATGGAAGAAACAAAAGTGGATGAAACAAAAGTGGAAGAAACCGCAAGAATATATCCTTCGTTATCATATGAACGTAGTTCTACTTTAATGGACATTGAAAAGATTAGCATTGAAAAAATGAACAAAGAAAAACACAAAGATAGAGTACGTTATATGAAAGATAAGGAATCTCAATTATTATTAAGATTAGAGCATTATAAAAAATTAAGAAAGAGATGGACTAAAGTTAAGAATGTAACACAAGGAATTGGACATATTCTTAACAATAAGTTTAGGTGCTTCAACAATTGTTATATCTTCAGGTGTTTTAGTAATTCCAGTAGTTGCTACAGCTTTAACAGGTACGGGTGTTTTTGCAACTTCTCTTGTTACAATGTTAGATAAATCTTTAATAACTAAGAAACGAAAATCATTAAAAACTAAGCATTTACATATTAAAGAAGTCTATGATAAACTACATTACTACTTTCAAAGAGTATGTGATGATAATGTAGAGAGATGATATTACGTTAGATGAGATTGAAAAATTTTGATCAAATAGCTAATGAAGTAAATCAAATATTATTTCAATCACAGACATCGCGCTCTCGCTCTGCGGAAAAAGTTGATGATAAAAAATAAAAAGGATGGCAAAATTTCTAGTGATGGTAAAATTTCTAATGAAGAAAATGACAAAATTTTTTTAGAAGAGCTAAAAACTTTAAGCGAAAATTTAAGCAAAACTTTATTAAACAAAACTTAAAAAGAGAAAACTTTTAAACGAGGTGAAGGATTTGTCAACAACAAAGCAATAAAAAAATAAATGTTGTTCAGTAAAATGTTTTTGTTGTATTCCAATGTTACCACAACATTTCAAATATTTTAAAACAATTCAAATAATATATATTTTAAAAATGGATAAAATTAGAGCTGATAATTTTAAAAGAATAAAACAATTAGAAGAGTTAATAAAACAAATTATGAAAGAAAATCATCTTCAACATAGAATGATAAAAGCTGGTATTCAATCTGATATGTTTGAAAAAATGCAGCAAACCGAGCAAGTAAAAACTGATTTTGGAAAAAACTATGATAGACCATTTAAAACTCTATGAAAAAGAACTTATGACAAATAATGGATAAATAAACAAAATTGATTATAACAGATCCAGAGCACAAAACTATATTATGATGACTGTATGGATTCACTAAATCAAATCATTAATAAGATTATATACCAAAAATCTATGCAATTTGAACATTCTATTCTCATTTATAGAATGGAAAAACAATACCTAGATTTTATCTCCCGGACAAAAGAGAAATATTTTTTCCACAACCTTTTCGAGGTTTAATTTTTTTCACACAAGATAAATCTCCTTTTTAAATCTTAGATAGAAATTTATGTTATACGGATCTTTATAAAGACGGGCAGAGCAGATTTAAAATAATTATGACTGTTAGAAGATCTCATAAATATAAAAGCTATGTTAGACAGAGTTGGTGCAGTACTAAAATTCTCTTAGACGTTTATAAACCATTTAGTAGAAAAATTTAATTATCAACGGGGAGTTAAAGTAGGGAAAGGTTATCTCTGGAAAAATCAGAAAACTGAAACAACTATATTTTTACCAGATGATCCACAAGAATTACTAAATAGATTAAATATTTTAAATATCGCAATAAAAGAGAAAGGACATAATTCTATTTTCAGAATGATATAAATCATGCTATATATGAAAAGACTGTTAGAAGAAGAAGATTACTAAATGAAGCAGGATTTATAAAAGTGTAGCTGAAATATGTTGTTTCTAATTTTTTATCTATGATTTTTATCTACTGCTTTTTATGTTATGATTTTTATCTAAATGATTTTTATCTATGATTTTTATCTTACGATTTTTATCTATAATATTTATTCAAAAATTTAACTAAAAAATGTGTTCAGCAGATTTAGACAAAATTAATAATCATTTAGAAAATTTGACAGAGATTTTGGGTTCATCAAAATTTAGTACGACGTTAAAAATTATAACAACTACTTCATCACACACTTGTAAGTTCTAGAACCCATTCTACATTTGGAACAAAATAAAAATTACAAATTGCATTGACTAGTTTCTCTACATTTAAATAGATACACTATTTCAAAACGTTATCAAAGATGTGAATGATCAATTTAGATATTCTACTGATAAAGGCAAAACATGGAAAATACTAACTTTTCTTCCTGGTTCTTACGAAGTTGAAACAATATCAAATGAAATTAAGAGACACTTAGGTATATCATTTAAAGATAAGAAACAATTACATTTTGCAGTTGAACCGGCAGTTAATAAATTTTCTCTTACTTTAGACGAAAATCATCAAGTTGATTTTAATCATCAAAGATCATTGTCAAATCTATTAGGATTTAATAAACAAACCTATAGTCAACGGTTTGGTTAATCATTTTAGGGTGTGGGATGAAAGATTCCAAAAATAACTGAAATAAATTCAGGGGGGGGGGGGGGGGGGGCTTGTTGTACATTGTGACATTATTGAAGGAGGATATATAAATGGTAAATTATCAAATTTAATATTCAGTTTCCAGCTTTTACTGTAACCCATTGGTTATAGATTAAATGAAATTCCACAAACATTAATATATTTTCTATTACAAGAAAAACTATTAACAACATTGGCATTAGACATCAAAATCACTGATGAAAAAGGACAAGAAATAAATTTTGGAGGTGAAGAGATTATGATAGATCTTTTGGTTCGGGAGGTATAAACTCCCGACGCGAACTAGAAGAAGTTTAATTTTCGTCTTCTTCTTTAGAAATAAAATCAAATAAAATAAAAATAAATTTTTTTTATTGAAAAATGAAGTGAAGTACTACCATTAAATAAAAAAAAACTTAATTTAATCATCATACCAAATTTTATCTAATAAAGTTTTGTCAGTTATTTGTGGAAGATCAGGTTGCGGAAAAACGTATCTATTATTTAAAATTTTAAACAACTCCAAATTTTTTGGATTATAACAATCTTATAATTTATACAACAACGGCAGAACAACCCGTCTATCAATTTTTAAAATATGGATTTGAAAATAATCTTAAAAAAACAGCAATTTTGCTTCATTATTCAAAAGAATATGAAAAATCTGAAGATGAAGAAGAAATAAGTTCGTGGTGTGAACAGAAGCAGCAAAAAATAGATTCATTAGTAGAATCTAATAAAATAACCATATAAAGATACAATTAATAGATGATAGTGGTAATATGCAAGGAATCCTAGTAAACTTAGATTAAAACAATGAAACATTGTGTAATTTTTGATGATTGTGTTTACATGATAGAAATCAGTCAGTTCAGAGAAATTATTTCACAAGAGGTAGACATAATAACTGTAGTGTTATTTTTTTATTTAACACAAAGTATGTATTCATTAGACGGAAGTGTTTATTAGAAAGCAATGCAAATATATTTATACTATTTGAAATAAATGCAACAGAAACTTAAGTGATTTGTTAAGAGATTTATGTGTAAGAAATAAAGATGAATTTAAACAATCGTGTAACAATGCCGTTGTCAAAAGATTATATGCTTCATTACAATTAATATTGATAAAAAAATTCATGAAAGAGTTATCGAACAACTTGTTCTCCTGCACTAGGCTTCGCCTCTTAGGGCTTCGCACCGACTGAAAGTCGATAGAAATATATTTTCGCGGAGTGATTAAAAATGTACAAATACCAGTGTTATAATATTTTTTATTTTATGTAATATATGAAATTTGGTCTATCTTAGAAATTAGAAAATTAAAAAGGTTCAGTAGTTATTCCATCAGGTAAAATTTTTCTTTTATCATCAAATGGATCTAATGCTAATTTATGTTCTTCTTTTAAATACATGTTATGTTTTTTTGAATTAAGTCTATAATTACATGCTGTTTTTATTTCATTATTAAATAATACATTTTTATAATCTTGAAATGTTCTTTGATTAGCCACTGATGCCATTGAAATTCCTTTTAATGTTTTATGTGTTTTAACGGGCGAAGCCCTGGATGACATCTCCCATGTCCTAATATTATTAGTTGTATCATAACAGTAACATTTAGATTTTAAAAATATAGCTTCTGTTATGAAATCTTCATTTCCTTCTAATTCATCTTTTACTTTACATAAATCAGAAGGATGAATGATATCTTTTATTTTATTAATTTCTTCATCAAGTGAAGAATTATACGGTATGTGTTAATTCTAATAGAAAACAGAATCGTGTTATCTGTAAAGTGTAATTTATAGTTTTTGCCATAAGCAGGTGCTAAATAATCATATATAAATCTATACATAAATAGTTTAGCTAATTCTAATATAGTGAATCCAATAAAATTAAACTTATCATGTTTTACGCTAATTCGACGTAAATGTACAAGCACAAATAGTTCATCACTAAATCTAGTAGTTCTTTTATATGTAGGTTTCCTTGTTAAATTTTGAAATCTATCTCTATCATAAACTATTTCAATATTTTGTCTATTACGCACATTTCTAAAGTCTTTAACCATAAAATGCATTATTCATTAATTTGAAGAACACGTTATCCAAAATCATCTTTATTTCTTTTAGCTATTTTACGTTTTTCAATATTGAACTCTATATAATTTTTTAACCACCTAGATTTTTTGATAAAATAGTATTTCGATGTATTTTGGTGAAGAATCATTCCATGATCTAAATACCAATCTAGCATTCTTCCTTCAACAACATACTTTCCTTTATGCTTTGTGTTAACATAAGTTTTTTTGTTGGTCTGTATTTCTTAGGAATTATAGATTTTTGATAATCTGAAAAATCTTCTATATTGGGAATTTTGTTTTCGGGACAGAAAGGAAAAATAGTTTTGTGCCTTCTTTTATATAATCACAGGGATATACTAGAATCAACTTCATATATATAAACACCATGATTAATAATCCTCCATCATAGGTTTTTTGATAATCAAGAATGTTACACCATGACATTTCACCTGTTGGTAATTTCTTGTATCATGCAAGAAGAATAGGAAGCTATTAAAATCCATAATATAACAAATAGTTTTTCTCTCATGATTTTCATCAACGCTGCTGCTTGACTATCTTCATTTGGTATAAAGTCCATCTATATTTTGATTAAACAATTTATATAAACTGATCTCTTTCATTCTGGAATAAAGGTTTTCATTATTCCATAATCCTCAGATTTACTTTTTATTGTAACACTGTATATCACGATTACCTAAAACTGATGAAACTCCACGTCTAATTCCAGATTCAAAAAATAATAATTTATCATATGCATTTTCTTTATAATGTTTAAGTTTAACATTTGTATGTTTTAATCCTGCTAACCATGTTAAACCTGGTGTAGAATAACAATAACATGGATCTATTCCGTAATATTCTAAACACATGTCACGAAAGTTTTTTCGAAAAGATCAGCTAGTAATAATACATCTATCTGAAGATATTTCATTGTACATCATCACATTGGTTTTACAATTTAACTCTCTCCAATTCTTTTTCAGCTTCTGCACAGTCTTCGCAATATTTTTGATTGTTTTAAGTTGATTTAAGATTGAATTTAGATGAGTGAAGTTGTTCTTCCTTATCCAAAGTTTTATTCACAGAATTAAAATCAGTCTTCGACTGTGAAACACAGGTTTTATCGCCAGTTATACCAGTTCTTCGACTGTGAGCCCGCAGGCTATATCCCATACGGAAATATTCCTTTTAAAGGTTACATATATTTATTTAATATTTTACATTGTTCAGATTTCAAAGTTTTCCCATAACATCTAATGAATAATGAGTAAAAAATCTTAAATGCATCTAAATTCTAATACAACCTAAATGCATTGAAAAATAATTCATCTTCCTGTTTACATATTACATTTATTTTGTTGTTGTTGTAATATTTCATGATGATATAAATCTTTCATTACCTAGATGGAAAACATAATTAGAACCATTATAGAAATATAAAGGAACAAAGTATATTTAAATTTATAGCATTAAGATTACAAGAATTATGTGCTGCAACCTCTATATAATCCATTTAGATGACAATGATCATTTACCCTGACGGCAGAGCCGTCGCTTCGCTTGTCAGATATCTACCTTTGCCATTTTATAATTTTTTGTAAATTCTCTTTCCACAGTAATAAAAACAAATATTTGTTTCATTAATAAAATTCAATTTTCTTTTCTGTTAATCGCATCATCAGGTATATTGTTTCAAGCCAATTGTGCAAAAATAATTTTGTAATTCTTCTACTATTCTTTGTAAACATTTCTGGAACTATCTTCACCATAGTATTGAAATATTCTGACTAAAATAATTCAGGATAATTTGAATGAATGTACATTCCCCCAACATAATGGATTTTTTGTTAAAATAAATATTTTTCTTTACTTTGTTCAGATGCACTTTTTTCATAATTAAAAACCGAAGGTTCTAATTGGCCCGTACCATTTTCAGAATTATCATTTTTAGAATCGGGTGAAGCCCTGGAACTTTCCGTTTGATTTTGTGTCATATTAACATTATATGCTTCAAAATCACAATAAATAGTAAAGGGTACTTTATTTTTAAAATACCATTTATTATATTCTAAATAATCATCTTTAGGAAAAGTATTTTGAACTGCTTCGTTTTGTTGACAATTCTCCAAATGTCTATTCATTTCTTCTAAAGTTCTAAAACTTGTCATACATTGAAGACAAGGAAAATTTTTATTATCTGAAGTTTTTGTAAATATAGAAACATCTTTACACAATATAAAATGTCCCTGATAATATAATATATTCGCTTGTGCTGGTTGTTTTGACTGTTCTAGTTTTTCAAATTTATCTTGATATATTTCATGTGTTTCATTAATTTCTTTTGTAATATTAAATGTATTTTGATAATAATTTTGATTTAATATTTGTAGCTGATAAATATATTCTTTATCATATTGTTCTTTATATTGTTGTAGACATTTTTTTAAACATTCATTTAATCGGAGCGAAGCTCCTCTGGCTTTAGCCGATTCTTTATTTTCTTCATTATTTAATCGGAGCGAAGCTCCTCTGGCTTTAGCCGATTCTTTATTATTTTCTTCATTTAATTTTTGAATTGTTTCTATCTCATTTTGATATTTATGGTGATATTCTTGTAGCAACATTTTTATTTGTTGTTGATAATCTATTTTACATTTTTGTAAACTTTTATTTAAATTTTCTAATTTTTGTTGATATTCTGAAGATAAAGATGAATATTTGTAATTATAATCATCAGTACGTCCTTTATAATTATTATGATTAATCATTATTGGTGATAGTGTTTTAACAAGTTCAAATTTTTCAGTACATATTATTTTTCCTTGGTAAAAAATATTATGATGCATGTAATTTCCTCTATCATTATATACTATTTCTGATTGACATAAATTTTTATTATTCAAATAAAATTTTTTTGAATCTGAGTAAAGTGGAATAATTTTACCAATAGAAACATAATTCACATTTAATTCAAAAACATTTACTTCAATTAAATTTTTATTCTTTTTATGAAACTTTATTAATCTATTATAATCATATGGAAATTCATCTAAGCCATCAGAAAGATCAAATTCATTTATGTATTCTTCTTTATTATAATGACTTGGTCTTTCTTTATGATATTCTGCAGGATGTAAATGTGCTATAATACTCCACAGAAAACAATAATCATCTTCATTTTTTATGTTGATTATTTGTGGTGAACTGAAAGGTAAAGGAACATAACTACCACCAGTATTATTTTTATATTTATCAATTACTATTTTCTTAGATAG